>RCUC01157254.1:0-86774 GCA_003697995.1 Taxidea taxus jeffersonii | reverse complement strand
GATATGGGCAAATCTTTTGTTATTTATTTATTTATTTGAGTGGGAGGGGCAGAAGGAGAGGGAGAGAGAGACTCTTAAACCAGATCCACTCCTAGTGCAGAGCCTGATGCAGGGCTCGATCTCACAACTCTGGGATCACAACCTGAACTGAAATCCAGAGTTGGATGCCTAACTGATTGAGTCAATAGGTACCCTCAGTTTTTTTTGTTGTTGTTGTTGTTGTTTTAAAGACCGTTGAGAAGCGCTGATGTAGCAGAGGAGAACTGGACTAGGAAGTGGGAGGATAACTGTCATCACCCGTAGCCTATGTGACCATTTACACATGGCTGTCCCAGGCTGAGCTCAGCTCCCCAAGGCCTGTCCAAGGAGGATGTGGGATTAGATTTCTCATGGACTCATCTCTGTATTTTCAGCCATTGCTTTCTAAGTTTTAATGGTCTGGGGTCAGCTCAGATGAAGAGGGAGGGTTGGGTAGGGAATACCAGCAGAGACCTTGTTTCTTTATAAGGGCCAGAGGCACACAGGGAGGCAGACAGCAAGAGGGAAAGAACGGGAGCTGGATGCTAATTGGAAAGGATAAGGGACATGTCGAGTTGTCAGTTTCACTCGCCGAGACCTGGTCTGTGAGTGCTGGAGCAACACTGGTAGATCATAGGAAGGATCTTGGGCCTGCCAATGTCTGTCCTCTCTCCTGTCTGTCTATCAGTCGGCATGCTATTCCGTGGCAGAGGGCCTCTGTTTGTTTTCTTAAGATGATGAAGTCTTTCTAAGTCTCCCTCAGCAGAGCCTGTGATTGAAAGTGACAACTGAAGTCTACCCTGTTTAAAAGCTGCCACTTTGTATTACCAGAAGGATCAGCTCAGGTTGGAGGATATCGCACTGATCACAGAGAAACTTGATCACAGAGAAATGAACAGGCATATGGGGCCAGGTCAGGGGAGGATGTACAGAAAAGTTGGAGAATAAGTAACATGGCTCCACTGTTAGTTTAGAAGACGGCTCCAAACAGGTCAAACCCAATGCCCTCATCCAAAAGGACAAAGTAAAATGGAAGACTGAGTGATGAGGAGGTGACTTTGGGTGGTGTGAACAGCTGGCCTGGGGACCAAAGAGCTAAGGGGCAGAGGACTGTGACCATCTGTCCATTGCTGATTCAGAGCTCAGCCCTCAACACAACACAAAGCAAAGTATTCTCAGTATCTTCCCACCCCTCCTTCTTACACATGAAGACCGGTCTTTCCATAGATGCAGTTTCTTCTCCATTCTTGAGACAAAACTGCCAAAAGACAATTATAGGCTGCCTACTATGGGACAGGCATCATCCTCAGCACTGGGAACACAGAGATGAACGATTGGTACTCTCCCAAGGATTCTAAGGACTCCAAGAGACAGAATGGTAACCAACACGTAGAGTTGTATGTGGCCTGTGCTAAGGGCAGGGAACTTGGGGCACCGGGGGTGTAGAGCATTCACCAACCTGGAGAGTGAAGAGGGATGCTTAAGCTGATCTTTGCTTTAGGAGAGAGGAAAAGGAGAACAGCATGCCCACAGGTATGGAGGTCCCAATTTTGCATGTCGCATTTAGAGAAATGTATGTATTTCAATATGGCTGAGAGAGAAGTGGAAGGAAAGGTAGAGAGGAAGATGGGAGCCAGATCACAAAGGATGGTGTAGGTTTAGTTGAGGGAGAAATTTATCTGAGAGCTAAAAGATGCCATTGAAAGGCTTCAGAGAAGAATATACAATTAAACATATGTTTTAGAATGATCACTTCAGGAGCAATAAACAAAATGCATTAGAAAGAGAGAAGGTTGGTGAAAGGAAAAATAAGACTATTTCACACTAAAGGTAGAGGGCTACTCTAATGACCAAAGAGGGAGTTGTTTTCCCAGGGTGTACTGAAACCAGGGAGCACAGGGAGCTAGTTTCTCTTTGTACTAAGAATCTTTCCTTCTCCTTAACCTTCTAGGTCTGGTCATGGAGTGAGATACTCTGGTTAAAATTTCTATAGATGGTGTTTGTGAGAATGCCTGACCTTGACTGGGGACATGCCAATTTCATGTTCAGGGATGACACCTACCAGGGCTATGTCTTCAAACTGCACAAACCCTAATCGCTTCCAGCTTCTACTATCCACTGCAGGTTCTCTAGTCTGAGCGTTGTTAGTCTGTCTTGTTCTCAGCTCGCTGACAGATTCACCTTTTCTCTTCAGCACTGATTAGATCTACCAACAGGGAAAATCTAAGTGGGTTCTAGGGAAGTGATGGAAGCCAGTTGTTCAGAATCCGGCGTGGTCTAGACACACATTGTCTGACTGTGTGTTCTCCAGAGAAAACTTGACTTCCATACTCCTGCCTTATTCTACAGTCCCCGGGCAGATGGGAATTCAAAGCAATTTTTCTAATCATGAATAAGAGTGCAAGACATCTTACTGGGCCACTGATCCATGGTTGTGAATCTAGCATATGAATCCCAGTTGCTGTCAGCCCTGTGCAAGAGCTTCTAAATCAGACTCACATGGAAACTTCAGTTTTTTATGGCTTTGGACCCATGAAAAATTCTTAGTGTGAAACATTGCAGGCTCTCTCATGCATAACTCACTCTCTCTCTCTGTCTCTCTTGGCTCAGAGTCTGTTCATCCCTGTGTAGTTTCTGTGGAGGTAACTCTCATCCATCCCAGTACTACATTCTGGCAGGTTTCTCTAGGATTTGATGGAAGATAGTATGTTTTGTTTGCACCAGTATTTCCACAGCCTGAATGCTTGGTTGACCCAGACTAGTGTCTAAGGAACCAGGTCTAGTGATAACCAGAGGGGGAAAAAATGGTTGGAACTGGTCTAAGTATACCTGACACCAACCAATATCCTCTTTTCTTTTCTTTTTTTTTAAGATTTATTTATTTATTTGAGAGAGAGAAGGGGGAGGGGGAGAGAATCTCAAGAAGACTCCATGGAGAGCGTGGAACCCAACTCGGGGCTTGATCTTACAACCCTGAGATCATGACCTGAGTCAAAGTCAAGAGTCAGACACTCAACCAGTTGAGCCACTCAGGTGCCCCCATCAATATCCTCTTTTAAAATGAAAGGACTTACTAAGAAATCTAGTATCTGTAGAATCCAGATAAAAGTCACTTCTGACCTATTATTTCTTAGAGAGATTCCCCCCACTTAGATGTTATAAATTTATATGATATGCATGCCCCGAATTCTAGATGACATTTTCCCAGATTATAATTTTATGTAACTATGAACCACATGGTCTAGTCCCACTAGGGCTACTGCTGTTAAAACAAACAAACAAACAAACCAACCAACAAACAAAAGTGTTTCAAAATAACTCAAGTTTTCTACTAGTATTTTCAAACATTTTGTCTTTCTCATTCACTGTTGTGAAAGGGAGGCTTGCCCGTAGAGGGAGAGGTGAGATGGCCAATGTGGCAAAGTCTTGAAGATGCAGGAGAGGGTAGAGTCAGGAGCACTCTGGTAAGCCTTGACAAAGAACGGGGACTCACGATCCTTTGCTACCAGGATGCGTGTGCTTAAAGATACCTGTATAGGTAGGGGTTGGGATGGAAAGTTGAGGACCACCACCCTTGCTAGCCTCAATTTTCTTAATGGATTAAAAAAAAAATCTGGTTGGAATGGAGTGTTGTGGAAGGCCCGGATTTTCTCCCTCCCGCTCTGTGCTGTTGAGTCAAAAGCTGCCAACAGCTACACATGATTTGCTCATTCCTGACTGCAGAGCAAGGCCCCATCCATTGTCCAGACCGAGCCCCATAGCTTCCCCAGAGCGAGTAGTAGGTTAGAATCCACGATCCTGCTGAGTTGATCTGGCCAAGCTAGGGACCCGGGTGCAAGGTGACAGAGGGAGGGAATGGAAGTGCAGGGACAGGAAGCTGCGGTCCCTGCCCTGTCCCTCAGCCACCCGACAAGCAGGAGGGGTGAAGGGATGTGCCTGATTCTGTGGGACCCTCCCCACCGCAAATGAGGGGAAATCAGAAGAGCAGGTGCACTCCGCTGCTTCCAGGTCAGCCCTCGCCTGGCAGGTGCAGCCCAGGTGCAGATGTTTGCAAACACAGCCAGGCCCCCATCCCAACCTGGGGGAGGGGGGAAGCTGCTCATTCTCCATTGTTATGCTTGGCTCTTCTTGCAGGGGGCATCTTCGTTGTCTGTTTCTGGGAGCGCGGAGGCTTTGATTCTGGAGGAGCCTGTGCTTCTGACTTTGATCTCTCACAAATCAGGTCTTTGCACACTCCCAAGAGAACATTTTACATTTTAAAGGCTTGGGGCTGGCTGTCTCTCTGGCTCACCTGTGGAGCTGCTTTTCCCCCCACGGCTCATCCTTCCAGCAAAACGGGCCCCTGGGCAACTTGCCCAGGACAGAGTCAGTGAAAGCAGGCTGCCCAAGAGGGCTTCTGAGCGAAGAACAAGGAGCTAGCCGCAGCCCAGATCACAGACTGACACAGACCCCTCCCTTGGCTTGGGGCTTGGGAGGGCAGCCGCAGCTAAGGGCCGAGGAGTCAGAATAACAGAAACTGGGAAGCCTTGCTCACCTGTGAACAGCACAGGGAGCTCTTCAAAGCACTTGCAGCAATCCTCCACCACAGAAGCCTCTGCAGGGGTGGGCTGGGGGCGCAAGGCACCCTCCCTGTGCAGGTGACAAAGCTGAAACCAGGAGCACGTCCCCTGAGCCACTTCGGATTGGGCAGATCCAAGTTTACAACACACACCTTCAGACTTCTTACCCTTCACCCTGGCCACCATTCCAGAGGTCCTGTAGGTAGAGTCGGAAGACCCCAAACACTTTTTCCAGGGCAAGGACAGCCGGGCTGGAGAAGAGTGCCAACCCCATAAGGTGACAGACCGGATAGCAACAGAACACTGAACTTGGTCCTTAGAAGAAGCTGACTCTGACTCTCCGGGGTACCAGCAGTTGGGATTTGGAACAAATGACATAACCTTTCCTAACAGCTTCTGTAATAAAGCCTGTCTGCCTGCATCATAGGGAAAATTGAGTAAGGTAAATTCTTTGAAATTCCTCTGTGAATTGTTAAGTGTTCCAAGCAAGTAGGTAGTTATTTATCTTGGTTCTTATTTCTCTCTGGAATCTATTTGAGTCAGCCTGGGATCACTGGGGTCAGGAGTCTCTCCCGTTTGTCTTCAAGCTAGGCCAGGGACACAGTCTACCCTCCCCTGCCCCGCTATCCACCGTCCATGTTTCCTGGACGAGCACTGCTCTCCGTTGTTCTTTCTTTATCCTAAGGATGTTGGATGTTGGAACAGACGAACCCCAGCTGTGATGAGAAATCCCTATCTCGAGGGGCCCAGGTTAGGGCTCCCTCCACTATAGACACAAGGAGAAAAATGCATTCTCCTTCCCACCTCACCCAGTACCCTCACCAGGTCCTCCCTGCCTGAGAAAAACTCTGCAGTTATAAGCTGGCAATTGAGCTCTGCCTGGAAGGATCCAGAGACCTGGTGAGTAAACAAAAGCGATTTACCTTAATCAGGGCTGGTCACACAAGAAAGCTGGAACTGTACTGAGTTCCACCTGCTACTTTCTAATCCTCCTCATCCCGCCCCCCTCCTTCCCACCCTCTGGGGACCTTGGCCCGGCCCTCCCCAGCTCTCCGTTCCCCACCTGTTGCTGTGATTTCTTTGGGGGTGGGCAGGGGAAAGGGCCTCCCAGAAACTAAACACTGGCCAGGGGCAGAGCCAGCTTCCCTCCCCTACCTGGGAAAGCTAGCCCTGTGTGGGCAAGTCCTCCCCTACCTGGAATTATCTGGAGCTCCTTTCCAGGCACTAACTTGCTGCCATAAGAAAGAGTCCTCTTCCCAATACCATTCAAAGAAAACATCCACTTATGGAGACTAAGTTTCAGCCTTCATGTGTGTGGGCTTGTTCTTTGTAAGACCTCATTCATCACCCTAGCTTCTTGGACCTGGCCATCCAATCTCGTTACCATTCTCTGTACGCATCCTGCTTATTCCTGTCTCCTGTCTCTGCTGATGGCAGTCCCTTGCCTCGAACACAGCATTTCAAAAGGCTTTCAGGTCTGTGATCTCGTCCAGTTGGATCATATCATGATCCTCACAGCAACCCAGAGGGTTTTGTTATTACTATTCTTTAAATTATTATTCTCTGTTATATTTGAGGAACTGAGGCCCAGAGAGGCTCGATGACTTGTTTCAAGTCACATTAGTAGTTACACCAAGAGCTGGGATTAGAACAAGGACTTCATGACTCCTTCTTCCTGGGCTTTCTTCACTGCCCCACGCTGTGTCCCTTTCACCACTAAAACACCTACCTGGGGATGTCTCCTCCAAGAGCTGCCCCCAACACAGCCTCTGGGGTAACTTCTGCCTGAGTTAGCATACCCCGGCTTTCCCCAGTCTCCACCCTCTCAGATCATGTGATTTTGGTGGAACAGACCTCAGCCCTTGGTCCGTTGGTGAACCGTGATCAGAGCTGGCCAATCCAAGCAGTGCATCCCCCTGACCATAGAAATTGGCTCAGAGAAGAACATGTGACCAAAGGCAGCGCGGTGAAATGCCGTCCCAGGTCCTCTGCTGGAGTCGTCTGAGAAAAGACACTTCCTGCTGAGATTTCTGAATCTGTGGAAGTTGTGGGGCCACCACTTGGAGATGCCTCCCTGAGAATCAAGCCGACCCAGAGGAATGCAATGCAAGGCGGGGACTGAAGGAACCCAGTCCTGAAGACATTGCTTGAGTCATTGGGTTCCAGCGTGCCTGGAGCCGGCTGGAGCTGGTTGCCGGAAACTGGTTTCAGTTGGGTTTCTCTCACCTCTATTAAAAAATGGCCTTGACTAATTTATCCACCCTCTTTGGAAATCCTCCATTTATTTCTTGCTTCCCCTTATAGAGTCTGCTTATCTGCTACTCTGGGTTAAAATGTTGTCAATATTATATGTTTAAGTCTTTCTTCCACTTTCTTACAAATAGTTGGAGGACAGGAAACTTTCTTTTACTCATGCAGTGGAGAGAGCACAGGCTTTGGAGTCAGAAAACCCGGTGTGAGTCCTGCCTTGACTACAAGCTGAATGGTCTTGAATAGATAGCTTCATTTTCTTATTTGGTAAGAATATTATTTCTTATTTTGTAAAAAATCTGTAAGAGTTAACACAACAACAACAACAACAAAAACCCCTCCTTTCAGGCTTATAATGAGAATCAAATGAGGTAATGTGTATCAAAGTCCTTCTCAAACTTTTTTTTTAAAGATTTTTTTTTTTTTAGATTATTCATTTATTTATTTGACAGAGATGGCAAAGAGGCAGAGAGGCAGGCAGAGAGAGGAGGAAGGGAAGCAGGCTCCCCGCCGAGCAGAGAGCCCGATGCAGGGCTCGATCCCAGGACCCTAAGATCATGACCTGAGCTGGAGGCAGAGGCCCCAACCCACTGAGCCACCCAGGTGCCCCCTTTTTAAAGATTTTATTTATTTATTTGACAGACAGAGATCACAAGTAGGCAGAGAGGCAGGCAGAGAGAAAGGAGGAAACAGGCTCCCCCCTGAGCAGAGAGCCTGATGTGGGGCTCAATCCCAGGACCCTGAGATTATGACCTGAGCAGAGGCTTAACCCACTGAGCCACCCAGCTGCCCACTTCTCAAACTTTTTAAAAAATAAAATGCTGCCCCAGCATAAGTGATGATGCAGAACAGTGTCTGGCATGTGATAAACAGCATAAAAGCATCTGGTAAGTTAAAAAGTAAATAAAAATAATGATGGAACACAGCTTTTGTGTGTTGCCATCCACTGCTTGGATTCTTTGATTTATGAGCAGGTTGATGGCACATTGGGAACAGAGCATTTGGAGGCTCCGGTGATTTTTAAATTTTTTTTGCAAATCTGTCACTAGAGGTCCTCAGTGGGGGGCACCGGTCACCAGGTGAGAGAGGGTGCAGCCTGAGGGGGAGGTAGGAAGACAAGATATTTCTTCATTTGTTTGTCTTCCATTTGGGTGGTGACCACACACAAGGCTGGCTCAAGCACATGTCGGAGTAGGAGCCCACGTTGGAGAGGAGGGGAGACTAGGGTTTTTCTGCCATCTTAGTCTGTGGTGGCTCAGCCCAGCCCCCGAGTTTCAACCATTTGTCAGCTCTCTCCATCAAGAAAAAGTGCAGAGAAGTGAGGTCGGCTTAGGGAACAGCCATCTGGAAGACACCCCTAGGTTTGGAGGCCACAAAGCTTTTGCACACTCATTTGAGGGACTGTCTAGTAGCTTTAGCTCCTTGCTGGTTCCAGCTGAGAGCGAACTCCTGGGTTGGAAACCGAGGTCAGTGTAGTTCAAAAGCAAGCTCCTGGCAAACTTGACCTTTTTAGATTCCTGACCACTCACCCAGGTGAACTTCACCCAAAGAATTTGAAAATGCCCCGAGGAAATAATTGTTTGTTAAATCATTTTGTGTGGAGAATCAGGAGAAGTGAATGTCTGAACTTGGCATCATGTCATGAACTTCCTTGGTTTTTTTCCTTCTTTTGCTACTAATTTTGAGCACCTATCTCTGATAGACCCCATAATGAGCACATAACGTGTGCTGTATCATTTAATTCTCAACTTACCTCTCTGAGAGAATTTTCATTATTCCCCCATTATGGAGAGGTTTAAATAACTCACAGAAGTTCTCATTGCTAGTCAGTGGTAAAGCTGGGTCTTAAGCCCAGGTTTATTTCATTCTAGGGTCTGAGTTCTTCTTGGCTACCCCCCTTCCCCAATCTATTCTGAGAATCTATGGTGCCTGTGCCTCTTCCTAAACACCTGGCACTTGATTGAATCAAGTATGATTCAATATATGTTCACATATGTCAACATATATGATACCTTGTATACATACATGTTGGTTATATAATACCATTAGCTCACTGAGGTTAGGGATTGAACACTACTATCCTTTGCATTTCTCGCAGATGAGAACCACAGGGAAACATGCCACACAGTGGTGGATGAATGGAGCCATGACGGGGTAGAGAGAAATGTATTAGAGGGTCTCTGGCCTCAAGGACTTGACAATTAGCATGAGAGACAAAGCATTTGGAACACTAAATTTTATATACTTATTTTTTAAAGCTTTTATTTGTTCATTTGATAAAGAGAGAGAGAGAGCAAGCATAAATAGGGGGAGTGGCAAAAGGAGAGGGAGAAGGCTACCCACTGAGCAGGAAGCCCGACGCGGGACTCCATCCCAGGACCCTGAGATTGTGAACTGAGCCGAAGGCAGGTACTTAACCAACCGACTGAGCCACCCAGGTGCCCTGAAAAACTAAAATTCCTCATAAGGGACGCCTGGGTGGCTCAGTTGGTTAGGCGGCTGCCTTCGGCTCAGGTCATGATCCCAGCGTCCTGGGATCGAGTCCCACATTGGGCTCCTTGCTCGGCAGGGAGCCTGCTCCTCCCTCTGCCTCTGCCTGCCTCTCTGTCTGCCTGTGTTCGCGCTCTCTCTCTCTCTCTCTAACTAATAAATAAATAAAATCTTTAAAAAAAAAAAAAAAAGAAAAAAGAAAGTTCCTGCTATAGCCAGGACAATCGACAAGTCATTAAGGGTTCACCGTCACAGAGACACAGGGGTCTTGTGCTGGGTCACACTCTAATATCATTGTTTGCATTTTGGGGTTCTGACCCCCCGGTTTGCTCCTTCTGCTCAGGCTCCCAGGGAGTCTCTGGGAAGCAGTGGCTTTGGCTGCATCCAGTTCCTGGAAATCGGGCCCTTGAGGGGAAGATGCTGAGTAAGTGCTAGTTCATGATGATTGATGACCACTCCCAGATTACTCTCAGCCCAGATGTGGCCCTAAGCTTCCTCAATTTTCATTTAATTAGCTTCCCCCTTTCTTCAGCTTCTCCCAGGAAAAGAAAGCTCTTATGGCTTCTAAGAAATAGTTTGCCAGTCCCCACCCTTTTGGAAGACACCATGGAATATGGAGGACACAGTCGGAGAGGAAGTAGTTCTCCCTCCGCCTAAGTCTGATTGCCCGGCTCCGTCCTACTTCCCTCTCCCAATCTCAGTTCAAGGGCATGTCTAGTAGTCTTGGCTCTATCCTACCTGAGACCATCCTCAAACTCCCAGGTGTCATAAATATCACTCATATCGCTTCTTTCATTTTATTGGCCTCACTGAACTTCTCCTCCCACAGCCCTCACCCTCCTTGCGCTATCTCTGATTCTCTGATCCTTTGGTCTCCACAGCTGGGAACCTCCGGCGTTGCTCTTCTAACGTGCCCATAGGTAGATCGATTTGCTTTTACCCCTCTCAGATAAGGAGCAAGCAGGAAGGAATAACTTAGCTGCTTGTGTTCCCAAAACTTTCTGGAAAATGGGGAAGTTGCCAGACCTGATGAGTGATGATTGACTCACTGTGATGTTACCCTTCTTCTCAGAGAACTATCTCAACTACTCCTTGGATTAAGCTCCCCCCAAACTCACCACGTGTCTGTCCCTGTCTCTCTTTTTTGAAGGTATGTGTGTATGACATGTCAATTCGGGATCCAGCCCTGGCATCACTGCGAAGTGAGTAGGGTTGTCTCGGCAGCCCCTTGCCTCCCCATTTCGCACACCCGGTGATCCAGGCGTCACATCACAATCACCACCTGCTCTGTAGTGAGCCTCCCCGGCCTGTTAGAGAAAACACACTTTCAGAAAACTGGGAATTTTTCCAGCACTAGGGGTCTATTTTCCCTCTAACTAATGTTCCTTGGTGGGTATGTGGTTTTTTGTTGGTTTGTTTGTTTGTTTGTTTTGTTTTTGTTTCATTCTTTGGAGGAAGAGAGAGAGAATAGAAATGCTGGAGAGAAAGGGATGACAGTGGGATTCAACCTCCTGCAGCGGAATCTAAGTGATATTTCACAGAAACACAGCATCGTGTCTTGAAGACTCTTCACGGAATGCTCATCTTCCTCTTCTAGGCTCCTGGCAATAGTCAGGCGAGGGCTCCCCTGCTAACTTGAAGCTCCTTTCCTCCCTCTATCTGGATTTTAGAGGTGGAGATGGGTCAACCCACTCCTGCATGGGTGGCTAGGAGCTAGGTTAGAATGGAGGAATGATCAATCTCTGGGTACCCCCAAGGTCCCTTCCTTTTTTCTGCCTCCCTTTCATGTTCAGTATTTCCTCAGTGCCCTCAGCCCCAGGACTCAGTCTGGTGGTGCTTTCACAGGACCTGCCTGCTGGCTGGAAGGGCAGGCTCCAACCATATACCCAGGGCTACCATGAAGTGGTTTTCTGCCTTTTAGGTCTCCTCCCTGTAGGGTCTTTGAAGGTCTCGGTTCTCACAGCAGGCTGCCATGATTCCATGGTTCAGTGCAATTGCATCCTATGAAGGTCGGGATTGCGTTTATTGGCTCCAGGTAATGGCTGGGCTGTGGAAGGCAAAAACCCAACTTCTCAGAGCTTTGGTTTCCTCACTTGCAAATTGCGGATGAGATCAGAGGTCCTCAAATTCCTCTGCATATGAGAATTGCTGGAGAGTTTTTCAAAAGCGGTTGCACATCTCAGATCCCAGGCATTCTATTGCCATATTTCGGTTGCAGGGTCCAGGAGTCTGCCCTCTAAACAAACCTCATTTGGGTGCAGATTGTGTGGAGAACATGTTGTGAGGAACATTGGGTGAAGTGGTCTCCGAGCTCAGTGTCTATGAATCAACCTACAGGAGCCCCTCTTGGGACCACCAGGGCAGAACCCCCTAGAAGGCAGAAGCCTGACTGTGAATTAGCCCTACAGGAAAAGGGGGGTGGGGTTTTGTGGAGGACGAACTTCATGCACAGAAGGAGTAGGTGCTGCCAGCACGCGACAAGTTCTGTGCGCCTGTGATGGCCAGTCTCTTCCCTCAAATATGTTTCTAGATTAAACCTCTTGAGTTTTGAATGCTTCAAGAATCCTCAGATTTCTATTCCATTTCTCCTGGAACATGTTATTAACCAACAGTAGCTGAACAACTCTGATGGAAGCCAAAAGATGTGTTTTTGAGGGGCTGGGGGGCAGTGAGAACACTGACAATACCTATTCTGTGCAAAATGTGCAGGACTCAGGGAATCCACAGGTTTTGGTCTGCAAGACCGTGATGTGGAGAGACGTGTAGAACAAAGGGTCAAGCCAGCCAAGGACTGAGGGCTTGCTGAGCCTGGTGGCAGGCAGCCTTCTCAGGTTTCTAAATTGGAGCCTTCTAAGTCCCACCCCTTGTGGCTGTGTGGTCCAGGGACAGGAGAACAGTGTCATGGAGCGCAGTTACCTTTAGACTTTCCTGAAGGTTCTCTTTCCTCTGCTCTAGGTTGTCATTTCTAAGCAGCTATCCTGCAGGGGATCTTCTCCAGGCATGCCCTCTGGCCTCTCACTTTTTCCTCCCAGCACACACACATGCACACGCACACACACACTTTCTCTCGTGCTATGTTCTTCCTGTGTTTCCTTTGTGCTGGTCGGAATGGCGCATTTTTGTCTGTTGCTTTAGAAGTCCCTTTGGTAGTTCACCCTGTATATTAACTTGTCTCTCCAACCATGCGGCAAGGTTCTGTTTCTTCCCTTTTGTTCCTTCCCTCAGGGCTCAGTGCAATGCTCAGGGAAGATATTTTCTATTTGTCTGTCAGTCTACTAGCTAATGACCCCCACTTCTACCTCGAAGACGCCATTTTCCTGAGGGCAGGTAAATGAGTAGATTGTCTGGAAGGCAGGGACAGAAGGCACGAGCAGAGAACCAGATGCTTCATGTCCTCCCAGTTCCCTGGAGAATGTCCCATCTCATCAGTCAGTGACTAGACACTTGTCTAGGGAAATCTTCCCAGGAATGTGGCCACCAAGTTTATTGATTGGCCAGTCAAAGGATTTCCACGTTGATCTCCTAGCACTAGAAGTAGGGTGGACTGAGCTATGAGACAAAGTGATCTCAGTCTTTTTTGAAGGGTAGACTGTATGCACTAGTGGCTTTAGAGCCTGGGCTTTGAAGTCAGATGTCAATTCCAATTTTTGCTCTACATATTGCCAGTTGTATTTTTGTAAGCTTCTCAATCTCCACAATCCTCAGTTTTCTCAGCTGGAAAATGGGGATAAGAATAGAGTGTGTATATCACAGGTTTGTTGGTGGGGGTAGGGGCCAGGAATAAATAAATACATGAAATCATACAATTAAGACACTTTACCCAGTGACTTGTGCAGTGTGGACACTCCAAAATTATCAGTCATCGAAGGAGCACGGGAAAGGCTTTCCACTTGTGCAAAAGTCCAAGGCTCTCCTCACAGCTGCCTGCTTTATTATCCCGCCAACGCCCCCTTGACTGCTTTCCTCCCTCCCCCATCTGTTGGTGGACATAATCCAAAGAGCAAGAGAGAGTGTGAAGGAAACCCCTTGTTGCCCCCTGGCACAGCCCCTCTCCAAGAGCTGCCCACTGCCTTTCCTTACAAGCGAAGCCTGCAAGCTCCAGGAAACAGGCATCTCCCCTTCCCTTCCGGTGGTCAGCTCGGCCACTGGAAGCCTCCTGGGCTCAGGGCCACCCCCGACTCATCCTGTCCTTCGTTCCACAGAGCCAAATTAAAACTCACTTTTTAATCGAAAATCCCCAATCAGGACAGTAGAAAAAGATTCTCTTTTTAATGGAAACCACCAAACACAAATACTTGAGCGGATGTGCGGTCCTCTTATCTCATGCTTTTCTTTCCTGTCTGAAGCAAACTCCTCTTGTGAGACCTTGGGGTCCCAGTAAAGAGGCCTCTTTGCAATCGTACATTACGAATTTGTGCAAAGGGACTCCTTAGTGGACTGGTAAGTGCCCTTAAAACAGATTTTATAAATATTTCAAGCAGGATTTTCTATTAGATTCCATCTTTTAGAAACTTCTGCTGCTAGCTGGATAACCCGTTTTTCAAGGATATACTCCCTTTTAGTTGAAATCACAGTCTCAGAGAAGTCTCAGCCTCCAAAGTACCTTCTAAACAGTGTGGTTGACCCAGGACCCCAAATTAAATTACTCTCTGTTTTAATAATGGAAAAGATTCAATGAACAAAATGGCCCCAGGGAAACTGTTTTCTTGTAGTTTTTGGCTAGTGGCGATGTTAACGTGGGAGGTAGCTGGGTCCAGACAGCACAGACGGATGGAGTTTCTCTGGGCTAGTTCATCAGAGGTGCGAGGACCGAGCCTTATCGGGCCTCACGTCCTTATCAGAATGAATCTTCCGCAAGCAGGAGGCACTGACCTTCTGGCTGGAGAGCTTCCCTAGAGGGGCAGGAAGGCTCAAGGACAAGAGACACAGAAGGGGACTGGGGACCTGCGGAAGACCTGCTTTCACTTTCCCTGAGGCTCTAGTTCCTGGTACAGACCAAAAACGCTGCCCCGAGGGGCTTAGCAAGGACACCAGGATCCACCAACAAAGGCAGATAAGCCTAACATCCAAGTCTGGCATTGAAGACTGGATTTTGCCAACTGCCTCCCAACTGTCCTCTAGCTCCCCTCCCCTCTTGCCTTCCTCCAATCCATGCTCCTCGGCCAGAGAGGGCTTTCTACGAGTGTGCTCTGGCCATACCCTCCCGGCTCCCAGCCCACTCTTGACTCCCAGCTTCCATTCGGACTAATTTGTATTCGATCCTGCAGATCTCAATTTTGGATGCTTGTTATTTGGAGAAGCCGGAGTGCCAGACCCTTCCAGGCCCCTCTCCTGCCAAGCTTGTGGGCCACCCGGTGTGTGCAGTATGGCAACAACTTTGCTTCCCAGCAACGGTCTGCTTCCCCCATTCAGACCCCGGAAGACTGGTAAACAACAGCGAGCGGTCAACACTAAGCGGTCACCGGGCCACGGAGCAGAGATCATGACCATCTTGCTCCAGCTGAGGAAGGAACCTGGCGGTGTCAGGCAGGCCTTGGTCCTGCTTTTTGGAGAATCATTGTCCTTCAAAGCCAATCAGAGGAGGGCGTGGGGGAGAAAACCCTTTTGGGGGCGGGTACTACAGAAACTGAGCAACCCACTTCATGTTGGCATGAGTTTGGGGCCTGGGTATTGCCTTATGTGTTAAAGAGCTAATAATATATTTCTTTAAAAAAAAATTAGTTGACTTGTAATCTGTCAGTGCCCAGTCAATTCCACAGGGTAAAGACTTTTGTCTAGTCATGGTCCTTGAGTCTGAGAATTCCTACCCCCTTTTCCGCAACCGGTCTTGCCTCTGGGATTCTTCCATCACCCTGGCCCCCACTTCAATGGCCTCTGCCTTGAGGCAATTTGAAACAATAGCTTGGTGGGGAGATACCACCCATAATCTGATTTTTCCCAGCCAGCACCTCCACAATAAGCCTGAGTGTCTTCTTTGTCTGATGGAGAATGCTTAACGGGAGGTTCTGGGAAGGCTGGGGATCCGGATTGTAGTTTGGTTCAATCTTATCTCCTGCTCCATCTCCTGCCTCTTTGCCTCTGCTCCCACTGACTTGATCTAAGAGTGGAAAATTCTGCTTTTTCATTCCTGAAAGGCTTCAAGTTATTGGACTCCTAGTCAATCAGTTTAGATCTCAGAGTGCAGACAGACAGAAAGCATGTCTTTTAGCAAAGCTGTCTTTTCTTCCCCCTCTCTGTTTTAAGAGAGGTCACCTTTAGTCTGAGCTGATCTCATTCATGTAGAAGCTGACCGAAGGCTGCAGAAAAAAAAGAAGAGGTGCCAATATTCTGTATTCCCCCAAGCATTTCCCCAAATCCTGCAGTCTCTACAAGCACATGGCTGGTGTCCTGACTTGGGCAGTGACAGCTGGACAGGCTGCCTACCATCCGTGAACAAGAGTCACCACCTTCCCCACCGGGAAGGCTGGGGTCCTCCCTACTTTCTGTCTTTCCTTCCTCTAGCCAACCTGACTGTAGGGGCTGTTTCTCACAGCACAGCAGTTCCTGGTACAGATTCTGTATCATGGGAATGATTTGGGGTGATTCATGACTATGTGAAGGAGGATAGATTTCCCTTGAACCATAGGAATTTTGCATTATTTCAATAGAAAGGGGGAAGAATAAAGAGAATGGATGTTGGGGAGACAGCCAGGACATTTACCGCATTGCACGCATTAGAGAGGCAGAAAAAACAAGGCGAGTTCCACCTCCTAAAAGCTGCACAACTTATGGAGCTGCAGACATAGACGTCCCCTAATAAAGTGAGAATGGCCCAACAGAGGCCCAGGGAGTGCTGGGGGAAGCCAGAGTTGGAGCGGCTGACTCAAACGGGGGGGGGGGGGGGCGTCCCAGAAGATGTGGCTCCTCCCCTCACTAAAGCTGCATCCCACGAGGCTGGGGGTTTTGTGTGTCAGATGTATTCATTGCTGCATTCTTCAAGCCTGTCGCATACTAGGCACTCAATGAATATTTGTTCAGTGAATCATAGTGACCCCTGAGATGAATCTGGAGAGAGGAGTAAGAATAATTACAGTGAAGAAGGCTAGTGGTTTGGGCACTATCGTAGACATGGCGGGCAATGATGTCTTCAAACTTCTTGGGCATGAGAGATTTTAGCCATTCCTCCATGACACCAGCACCTAACTAAGATTTGGGAGTGGAGTAGTTGAGTTGAGGTGATTGCGGGGGAGGGGTCCCTGCAGGAGTGGCAGAGAGGCAGGAGGCAACCTGACTGCAGCTCAGAAGACGAAACCAGACGCTGGACTTCAAGAAGTAAGCGTTAGTCTGACTCTAAATACACTGGAGGAGTTTCAGGAGATGAAAATGTAAAAGCACCATGGCATCTATACTGGGAGCCAGGAGGAGCCCCTTGTGAAAAGAGGTTTTGTCTCCCCTGTTCCCCATGCTGTCAGTGTGACCAGCGTTCTATTATGAGGACTTATAGGAACGGGACAGCAGGTCCAGCCGTCGACAGGCTGGCCTTCCCTTTGGCGGGTTCACCTTCACCCAGGACGGGTGGCCAGCAGGTAATCGGTACCGGTTTATCATCCCATTCTGTGGCAGTATCCAGGAGAGACATCAGCGTTCTTTTCCACCCGCCTGCAATTCCTCTCGAGACAACTTAAAAGAACAGCTTATGGACATTCATCAAAGGGTAGAGCAGAAAGGCCAAAGTGTACGTCTGTTTAAATAAAACATATAAACTGATGTCAATAGCTTCATCAGAATTCTTATTTAACCTTAAAGATGAGAAAGCTGGTTCTTTGCATCATCCTACAGCTTTGGCTGGGATCCTTCCAAGGCTTTACATCAGATTAAAATCCAAACTTAAGGGGCACCTGGGTGGCTCAGTGGGTTAAGCCTCTGCCTTCGGCTCAGGTCATGATCTCAAGGTCCTGGGATCGAGCCCCGCATCGGGCTCTCTGCTTGGTGGACAGCCTGCTTCTGCCTCTCTCTCTGCCTGCCTCTCTGCCTACTTGTGATCTCTGTCTGTCAAATAAATAAATAAAATCTTTAAAAAAATAAATAAAATAAAAATAAAAAAATTAAATCCAAACTTAATCCATTGAGCTGCCCTCAACTCTTCTACTGCGGGGAACGGAAGTCATCTTGCAACAGCCCGCAGTTGTTGGCTATCTCATCAGTTTGAGAAATGCTTTAGGATACTGCCTGCCCTTTAAGCTTTGGAGGAAGGAATTCCTGCTTGCCTTTCTCTGTGAAATTCTCTTCTTAAGAAAGAAGCTGAGGGAAAGAGCAGATGGAACTGTCCAGCCTATGACGTAGGTAAAACTTTGAACAGTTTTTTTTTCCCCAATTGAGTACATTTCTCAACCTGATATTTTCACACCTTTCGGAGCGGGAGTGTGATCTGATCATCATTAACAGATGCAATTATTCTTCTGTTAACCAGAAACTATCGTAAAGACTAGGAATCATGAACAGTTCACTATATGCTGGAAACTTGTCTAGAAGAGACAAAGAACCAGGGACCCAGTTATTTTTAGAATATTTTCTAAATAGATATTTGGGGAATGCCTGGGTGGCTCAGTCGGTTAAGCGTCTGCCTTTGGCTCAGGTCATGGTCCTGGGGTCCTAGGATCGAACCCCATGTCAGGCTCCCTGGTCAGTCTGCTTGTGCTCTCTCTCTCTCTCTCTGACAAATAAATAAAATCCTTAATAAGTAAGTAAGTAAATAAATAAATAAATAGAAATTTTGGTACGATTAGTAAATAAATAAATAGCTATTTATATCCACAGTTAAAGTTATTTACAATTAGGCCTAGCTGCATCAGGTGTGTGCTGATGTCACTACAACCGGCTGCTGGTCTCTGTGCCCACAGAACTAGAGCGAATGAATCACAACCTGAGTCCTGGGGGCTGAGACCAGGATGCAAAAGGCTTGCCCAAGGTTAGAACCCTTTGTATGACCCAGAGCTCCCTGTGTGGCTAAGGTGTGGTTAAACAAAGGGTAGCCATCTGGCTATTCTGATATTGTTAAAGGTCTGACATCAAGAGGCAAATCCTGCCCTCTCTTTCCCTTCCTCTCCACAATTATTAGAATTTTCCCCCTAAATCAGAGTAAAAGGTCAGTAGCACACACCACCCAGGCACAGTCAGAACATCCAGATACAGACTACAGAAGGGGATTAAATTGCTCCTTGTGGGAGAGGCCTTAGGTCTGACTTCAGCTTATCTGTCACGGTTGATTTTAAGCAACTTAAAGGCTACACCATTTTCTATCAAGAATACCGAACCTGGCTGCACGTTGTAATGACCTAGGGATTTATCAAACAATCGGAATTTCAGCCTTCAGCTGACACCTGCTGATTTCAGAATACTAAGAGGCGGGCCTCTGGACGCGGTATCTCTCTCATGCTCTGCAGACAGGCCTAAGACAGAGGTCGGTACCCAGCAGTGGGCTGGCCCTGGGGAAGCCCTCATCTTCATGGAAATGAATAACTGTGGAGATTTAAATTCCCGATTTTCAACTCATTTATTTATTTATTTATTTGTTTGTTTGTTTATTTATTTTAGTTCTTGTGTAGGCTGGCAGTTATGTAGTTTGGGGACAGAAATGTGAGGCTAACAGTAGACCTCAGGCTCAAAGGGCCCAAACAGGCCGGTACATCTCGATGCAGCAAAGTTGTAGACCCCAGCAAGATAGGTTGGGGTCCCTCTGACCCAAGATGGCATTCACCACCCTCAACAGGAGCAGTGTCTCCCTCACCCACGGGGGCAGGCACAGTGTTTTATCTCCTCTGAGCTCCAGGAACCCTTGTCTATCACTCAGCCTCCACCACCTCATGTTTCCTAAGTTCTTGCTTGAGTCTTGCCTGTTGGCTCAGACTGAGTCTAGCAAGGACCGTCGCCTGTTGGGACTGTGATGATTTATAGCTTAGGCCCATGCTGCCTATCTTGTCCAAAGCAGGATGGTATAAGATGGAAAGTAAAATCTTTCCTCTGCCTCACAGCCCTATTCTTCCCATTTTTATCAATTCTAATGGTTTCCTCCATAATTCCAACTCTCACTCGCAGCTCCCAGTGTTCCGATTTCTCAACTTTTGACAGTATTTAAGAAACAAACTTATTTCTACTTACTTTCTTGTATACCTTTCTCTTGCTAATATTGACACTTTTTTTTCATTTATTCTATTGATTTTGTTTATAAATTTTAGTAATATGCATAAAACCTTGTTTTCTGAATCATTAATTTTAGATAACATATCTTAACTTTTTAGTAAGCTGAAGAAACTAATAACCTCGCCAGTTCCCTCCACTTCTCCTCCTCCCTGAGCCTCATAAATATCTTGGTAATATTTCTTTGGCCTTATAAAGGTTCATTACATGTACATTATGGGTATAATTATTCTTCAGTTTTCTAGGATTTATTCAAAGTTTGAACCTGATAGCCAAAAAGCAAACCATACTTATCCATTTTAGAGTTCATATTGGGTCATGATTTTCTTGTGTAACTTACAGAGTTTCCAATTTCCTATTAGTTTTCCTGTTGAAAAAAGAAATATGCTTTTTCATTCTCCATAAAAGATGTTGCTTTTTAGGTTGTTCAAGGCTGAAAGGGGTCATATATTTTCTTCCCAGAATCCTAACAGCTAGGAGTGAACATGAGATAGAAGCTAGGCCATTTGGATAAGCCTGAGGGATTGGATCTTGATGGAGTGATACGTACGGGACAGTCTGATCATTTGTGGTGGCTCTCAAAGTCTCACAGGGCAGCATACAGTGGGGAGAGTACAGAGGTGATAAAGACCAATGACCCCATAGCAGGTGTTCAGTAGTAATGGCGTGTATGTGGCCCAAGCTGGGTCTTGCCTCCTTTAGGTTTTTCCCTTTATTCTAAGCCTAGAGCTCTTACATTTTTCACCTTTTCTAAGAATAGTCCAATATTCTTCCAGTAAATACCTTTTTTTTAAGTTAGCAAAGTTAGTAACCATTATTTACAACTAAGAATCTAGAATTATACCAACAGTTGGTACCAATAGTGGATTAGCAGTGAGCAACAGTTAGTAACAAAAGGGAAGTAGAAGGAATATGGGGTTGGTTATCTGGCCTAGCACTTAAAGACCACAGCCCTCCTAATATTCAGGGATAGGAATCTTCGTATGGTATGAAGGAATTAAAACATTAAAACTAGAATAAAGTTTTCATAGTGCTCTAAGACCAAAACAGATGAGATACTCATAAAGGTCCAGCTTGATAAGAATGACTAGAAAGTTATTAAAAACAAGACTCTGGGAAGCATGGGGCACCTGGGTGGCTCAGTGCTGTTAAGCCTCTGCCTTTGGCTCAGGTCATGATCTCAGGGCCCGGGATCAAGCCCCGCATCGGGCTCTCTGCTCAGCGGGGGACCTGCTTCCTCTTCTCTCTCTGCCTGCCTCTCTGCCTACTTGTGATCTCTGTCTCTCAAATAAATAAATAAAATCTAAAAAAAAAAAAAACCCTCTGGGAAACAATCTGAGGATTTTAGAGGAGTGGGGAGGATGGGTGAGCCCGGAATTGGTATTAAGGAGGGCACGTATTTTATAGAGCACTGAGTATTATACACAAACAATGAATCATGGAACTCTACATCAAAAACTAACGATGCATTGTATGGTGAGTAACATAACATTACATTAAAAAAAAAGCAACAGAAAACAAAAAACAAAAAAGAACAAACAAAAACTCTAAATCCAAGGGATAAAGGCGTAGAATGACCCATTCCTAGGCTTCGATTAATTCACAGATCCAGAGTCTGTTGAATAGAGAGAAGGCTGGCTGGGATTCTACAATAATATTACAAGGAACTTCTGTACAGCTTCCTCCTAGTCCTCCCCAAGGAGACTGTCATTTACTACAGCAACTGTACTCAATTGCCTCAGACCAGAGTCTCTTGAAAAGAGAGCATGAGTCGAGGACTTTTGGGGGGGAAGTAAAATCCCAGGGTAATGGGAGTAGGGTAAAAGGGAAGTAAAGAGGGAAAGACGACAAACATATGCAGTGTGGTACATTACTGCTTCATGATGTAGTGCTAAGGGGGCTGAAACCCAACAGGTGTACCCAAGGGGATCAGACCAAGGGGATCCTCCAACAACTGTGCCTTGGGACAGGCGATCAGATGGAGGATTAGAAAGGAAATTTATCTCCTGTCTCCTGCCTCTGTTGGCTGGTCCGTTGGAAAGTTAACTCCCTTGGACTTCCGGATTGTATCCCTTGGCTCCTTCTGCAGCTGTTCCAGAACTGGAATCCTCCAATCTGTGGGGTGAGGCCTCACCAGAGTTTGGAAGCAGTTGGAGGAGACTTGGATTCTAGATGTATCCTTAAGTCTTAAGAACTATGTAGGACCATACATTGGTCTGGCTAGCCCAGTTGAAATACGTGAAAAGGGCTAAAGGACCAGGATATAGACGAGGCCAAGAGAACCTGAGAAAAGCATAAGATGTGTCCCAAAACATGGAAAGTAAATGCTCTGATATACTGAAATGATTACACAATGGCTCCGAATCCCGTTAATTCTTTGGGATCCAGAATATCCTTCTGGTCAAAGTAGGGATTTCTGAATTCAGATAAAAAACAGAATTTTGTACTGAGTCTGCCTCAAGGTAAAACACTGATTATTTTTCAGATCTTGAATATACAGCTTAAATGTGTGTCTTTAGAAACGCACATTACCTCCCTGACTTATAAGCTAAAATAGAATAACCCTATTTTAGTAGAGAAAGCCAAGGAGAAGCCCCAGGCTCTCCTCCTCCCCACCAAAATAGCCAATCAAATATTATAAACTTGGGGGGATCACAGAAATCAGTACCACCATCAATCTGTTAAATACTAGACTGATTGTGATTTCTAACATATCTGCCATTGGAGTACGACAAGCTCAATCGGTTGACTTCAAACATGATATTCTCAATGTTGTCTTCTCGCTGGAAAAAAATCACTTTAGTCCCTGAAACCTGGTATTACTAAACTAGGAGTCTAGTAAAAACCTTTTTCTTTCTTTCCCAAGCCCCTCCCCCGCAAATATCAGAATAGTTTGTCTTTACTGAAGGAGTTAACAGAGCCTCTAAAACCTTAGAGATGACACATCAACCATACAATGATTTAATCTGTGGGCAGCCTCTCTGGTTCACCATCCCACAGTATACCAAATTAAAAATATTATGCTGATAAGATCCTGAGAGCAGGAAGTAACAGGTGCCCTAGTTTACTTGTTAAGATATTTGTGTCCCAGAGGAGTGAAAAATAAACCCCATAAGAGTATAGGGAGCTGCCATCTCAGTAAATAAAGGTTCTGGGGCTCTGTTAGCTTGAGGCATCTTGGACACACTCTTGCTCCTTTGGCCCCTTATCACTGTGCTCATTCAGTCCCTTAATTATACCACTTATTAAATAATCAGTTTTGGAAAGGCTGCTTTCTGGAACTGCTGCATGCATGCCTGTCCACCTGAGATGACTTTTTAAAGAACCCTCTGGGGCTAGTTCCACTATATTTTTTTGGATCCCATATTTTCATGTTGCTTTAGTACACCCTTGCTTCTGTATTTTTTCCACATGGGCCCCTCTAATAGGGAGGCTTGCTTTTATCAAAGTAGTCAAACCAAGAAGGCAACAGAGACAGCCCACCTGCATGACAGAAGTCACGATCCCATGCAACATAATCATGTGTTATACCCCATCACCTTTGTGATGGTCCGTTGGTTAGAAGCAAGTCACAGGTCCTGCCCATACTCAGAGCGAGGGAATTACACAAGGGTCTGAATTCCAGGACACGGAGGTCATCGTGAGCCCTCTCAAAGCCTGCCCACCACCACAGATCAGATATGAGTTTTCTCTCTGGAAACTTAGTAACTGTTTGTGATCACTGATGCCCTGTTAGTCCATGAGGATTTGTGTAGATGTGTGTCTTGTTTCATTAGCCATGCTTGTACTACTTGTTTCCTTATATTTAGCCTTGAAAATTTTTCTTCGATTATTTTTCTCTTTAATTTCTCCTTTCCATTTTGAAGACAACGGGTCTTCCTGAATGCATCCTTTGTGTCACTTTCTTGTATTATTTTTCTCCTACTTGAGCTGTCATGGATTGAAAGAGACGAGTTCAAGTCTTCTATGTTACAATGATCCTTTATATTCCTGAATTTCTACTTTCTTGATGATAATACTGTTATTTCTGTACTGAATTTCACCTCACTCTATCTTTATTTAACAAATTTTGGTCTTAATTCCCCTTGTCTGAACATCCACTCCTTGTTTGTTTTTATTTTCAGACTGTATCTCTGCATAAAGTTGGGTTTTGCTTTATTCTTTTTCTAAAGAAATTTTAAATTTTTACATTCCTTATCTTTAGAATGATAAATGAGGCACACATATTTTTAGCACAAGGAATATGTTGAGTTTTAGTCTGGTCATATTACTTTTAATTTTGTTTATGTATGTGTGTACACACACATCCATTCTGTTTATGTGATTTGATTATCATATAATGTATGTATATATACATTCGATTTGCTTTTTGTATATCGTTCCTCAGATATTTAGGAAGATTTGTTTTATCCCATAGTGGTTACCTTTAAAATGATAACTTTGGGTAATAGCTTTGGTTCTCTATTTTTTAATTCCTTATAAGCAATGACAAAATCAACCTATCTCCACTTCTTCCCTAGCCCCCTTCTTTCTCCATTTTAACCTGATATTAGTCAGTAACATTATCTTTTCCAGTATTTGCCTTTGTCCTATTAAACAGTATATTTGACTCCCAGCTATGGTAGAAACTTTAACTTTCTTTTGTTAATCAATGAAATTAGTTTGCCTTTCATTCTCTTTCTTTCTTCCTTTTCTAATTTTGTTAGCCTGACCATTTCTACATGGCCAGACTAATAATACATACATCTGGCTTGCCACTGTAATTCCCACCTGTGATTTTATCTTGATTTTATGGGTAAGTAAATTTAATTCTCACAGAATATCACTTTTCCAACCTGTTCTCAGTTATCACTTGCTTGGCCAAAGTTCATCCCCAGTAGTTTCCTTAAGAAGAACTCACCTGGACCGGACTCCTTGAATGCCTGCATGCTCAAAATGGCTTTTTTTTTTTTTTTTTAACAGTCCTGGGTACATAGTAATTGTTATATAATCATTGGCTGGGATTATTGTTATTATGGTTATTTTCACCAAAAAAGTCAAGATGGATTTTTTAAATTTCTCTTTGTGCTTTTGGATGATTTCTGGGAAGAGGAAAGTGCTGACTTAGCCATCTTTACTCATTATCCTTCCCTTTTATCCTGTTCATTTTCCTCAACATCTATGGATCCTCTGTTGTCCCTTTGCACTTAAGAATGAAAGATTCAGGTGACGAATATGAATGGCTCACATGGGTTTCTTCTGCCATTTCAGGCCTTTCTCTGTCCTGAGAACCCTGATGACCTGTCTGGGCAGGTAGGCAGGACATGGCGGACTGTGGGCTTCCCTTCACAGTGTATTCTGAGCTGTGCAAGTCTGGGTTGAAATCATTTCTCTGGGAAATTTGAGTCCATTCTCTGACCAATGCCAAAACAAGGAGGGCCCTATTCTCAGGCATCAGCTTCCACTCTGGGAACTCTAGGCCCTTCTAAGCAGATTGGCTTGATTTCTTTGGAGAGCATTTCCTGTGTTCCACCATTCAACCTGGAGATAAACATTGCTGCCGCTGCTGGGCCTGGAGGAGGCCAACAGTGCAGCCATTCACAGGCTGTTTGCCAATCAGCTCTCGGAGCAGGTCTGACTGCAGGCTCTGTGTTAGTGAGGGGGCGGGGCCGTCGCTCCACAGGCTGCCCTTTAGGGAGGAAACAGGAGGGCAAGGAGGTGCAGAGAGGAGTCTCTCTGAGTCAGCAGGGACCCAAAGTGGGATGGGAAGAGCGGAAGAACCAGAGGGATTGTTCAGATCATGAACCAGAGGGATTGTTCAGATCATGGGCAAGGACAGAAGGAAAGGGCCAGCGCTGGGGAGCTGGGACTCTTCATTAAGGTCTAAGCTAGGAGGCAAGATTGAGAAAGGGAAGATCGGGGAGGTCAGAAGTACGGACAATTGGAAGGAAGTTGAAAGCAGCATGTGTGGTGGCCTGTACACGTGGCTATAAATGTAAAAGTGTCAGAAGCTCATGTTTTATTTTGACGAGGCGCGGTCTCTGATTTGGGGAGGAATCAGGCAGATCTGGGAGCTTAAAACGGTCAGGGGGCCGTACACTTGCCTATTTACATACTTCACATGTGCACAAGGCCATGCATCTCTCCTTCTGGAACAATGTTGGGTCCCAGACGGTTCTCTATACATTTTGATTGAATGGAGACATGGTTAAATGTATAAAATATCCTTTATTAGAGGGTCCAAATGCACAGCACATTCTCACCTTCCATTTGGTTTGGGTCTTCCAGGTACATGAGAAGCCAACAGAATAAGATAAGAACTGGGGCCCCAAAGAATTCTAGCTGGCTAGAACTCATGGTTCGGGTCCTAGCTATTTGAAAATTCACAGAGAGCTTTAGAAACCAAGAAATCTCCTTCTAATCTGGGAAGTGTGTGTTTTTCTTGAATTGCTCGAAATCAGCCTGGACCCCAGTAATGCAATTGGATCAGAAAGATTAGTCCATCATCTGTTTTCATCATTGTTGGCATTTGTAAGAAGGAAAAATATAATAAAGCCAGGCAAGACATTTGAGATTTATTAATCAGTCATTCATTCTCCCTGTGAGCCCTTTTCCTTTTTGCTCTGATGCATCAGTAAGGTGCACATAGTGGGGGTCCATTGTGTCCCAACTCCTCTTTCAAATGCTTATGTGCTCATGATACATACACAAACTTGTGTGAGAGGTAACTGGAAAGTTTTACATCCCTTTGTTTTTCTTCAGAGTTTTCCAAAATATTCTGTGCAACATAAGTTCCATAAAATGTTTTATAAAATGTAAGGTTTTATAGTGTAATATATTTATATTTGAGAAATAGCGATTTATTTATTTTCCTTGTTGAATTTTCTAAAGCGCACTAATATGTTAAAGAATCAGAATGACAATGTGGAAGTCTGTTTGTTTAAATAGGAATTTCCCAAACGTGAGCTCTTTTTTCTCTATACAATTCCTAGCATCCCCTGGATTGCATGTGGGGCAGGCTTTTTACTCTAGAGCCCATGGCTCTGGTCCAAGCACCCACTTGAATGTCGCTGAGGACCGCAGCTGGTCAGGCTTCCTGGGCTCTCTGCCTAATTCTGAGAGACACTTTTCTGATGCCCCTGAAGACAGCTTGCTCCAGACCATTCCATCTCCTGAAAACTCAGGCCAGTGGCTGTTTACCATGGAACTGACATGCTGGTAATGGATACCAGTTTCCCTTGCTATTCTCAGGGAAGTGGACAATCGCCTTTCGAATTCTCCAGGCCTCCTGTGAATAGAGTATCTCACATTTTTAGGATCTTATTACAAAATATTTTAACATCATTTGACAATTTCAACAATCTCACTTTCTAAAATATGACCAAAGATGTATTTAAATAGCCCTTCTATAATTTTTCTCTTCACACTTCTATAGCACCTAATTTGTATTTCTCTTATGGTACTTAACATTGTCTATATTTAATTATTGTCATTAGGGTACACCTTTTTTCTTATCTATTTTATGATAAATTACTTATGGCTTTTCATCTATTTTACCCCTGAATAAAATTTCAAGCCCAGGTTTTACACAACAAGCATTCAATAGATGCTTAGTAAACATTTAGCTAATATTTATAACATCCTTATGAGAAAGACATGCTTAATAGTGTCTTATTTGGAAAAATGTCTATTCAGATCCTTTTCCCATTTTTTAATTGGGTTATTTGGGTTTTTGCTATTGAGTTGTATGAGTTCTTTATATTTTAGCTATTAACCCTTTGTCAGATATGTGGTTTGCAAATATTTTCTCCCATCCCATAGCTCACTTTTTCATTTGGTTGATAGTTTCCTTTGTTGTGCAGAATCTTTTTAGTTTCATGTGGTCCCACTTAACTATTTTTGCTTTTATTGTCATGCTTTTAGTTTTAAATCCAAAAAATCATTGCCAAGACCAGTGTCAAGGAGCTTACCCACTATGTTTTCTCCTAGAAATTTTATAGTATCAGGTCTTCTAGTCAAGTCTTTTGTTCATTTTGAGTTTATTTTTGTGTACTGTAGACACCAGAAGTTCAGTTTCATTCTTTGCTGTCCAATTGTCCCAACACCATTTCTTGGAGAGACTATCCTTTTCCCATTATATATTCTTGGCTCTTTTGTGAAAAATGAATTGACCATATATGGGTGGGTTTATTTCTAAACTCTTTATTCTGTTCCATTGACCTGTCTCTTTTAAGCCAATGCCACACTATCTTGAATACTATAACTTTGCAATGTGGTTTGAAACCAGGAAGCATGATGCTTCCAGTATGGTTTTTTCTCAAGACTGGTTTAGCTATTGAGGGTCTTTTGTGGTTCCATATGAATTTTAGGATTTTATTTTTCTATTTCTGTGAAAAATGCTATTGGAATCTTGATAAGGATTATATTAAATTTGTCAATCAATTTGAGTAGTATGGACATTTTAACGCTATTCATTCTTCCAACCCATGACTACAGAATATCTTTTCATTTATTTGCATCTTCTTCAATTTCTTTCATCAGTGTTTTATGGTTTTCAGTGTACAGATCATTCACCTCCTTTGTTAAATTTAGTCCTAAGTATTCTATTATTTTAGATGCAATTGTAAGTGGGATTGCTTTCTTCATTTCTTTTTCTAACAGTTCCTTGTTAGTGTATAGACACACAACTGATTTTGGTATATTGATTTTGTGTCCTGCAACTTTACTGAATTTGTTTATTCTAACAGTTTGTTTGTTTGTTTTTTGCTGGAGTCTGTCAAATTTTTTATATGTACTATCCCATCATTTGCAAACAGAGACAATTTTATTTCCTCTTTTCCAATTTGGGTGGATTTTTTTTTTCTTGCCTAATTGCTCTAGATAGGATTTGTGGCACTACATTAAATAAGACTGGTGAGAATGGACATCCTTGTTCTTTTTCTTTTTTTTTTTTTCCTACTTAGTGGACTTTATTTTTTGAGCAGTTTTGTGTTCACACAAAATCGAATGGGAGGTAAAGAGATATCCCTTATACCTCTTTCCCTCCACACACATGCACAGCCTCCCCCATCTTCAACATTCCCCGACAGAGTGGTCAGAGTGGTACATTTGTTTCAATGGATGAACTTAGCTGTCAAATCATTATCATCCATAGTTCATAGCTTACATTAGGCTCACTCTTGGTGTTGTACATTCTGTAGATTTGGACACATTTATAATGACATGGATCCACCATTACAGTATCGCACAGAATACTTGCACTGCCCTAAAAGTTCTCTGTGTTCCACCTATTCATCTGTCCCTTCTTCCCTCCCAGTCCCTGGCAACCACTCATCTTTTTACATAGATGTCATCTTCTACGTTGTGGGAGTCAGAGTCTAAGAGAGGAATGCATGTAATTACATATAGTCCTTGAAGGCAGGAAAAATGTTTTTTTCCTCCATTGTATTTTCTGACTGGTGATACATGGCACAGAATAAGCACTCAGTAAATATTGATTGAATATTTTAGAGGGACGGCTTTAGTTGGGCGGCTGCCTTAGGCTCAGGTCATGATCCCAGCGTCCTGGGATCGAGTCCCACATCGGGCTCCATACTCAGCAGGGAGCCTGCTTCTCCCTCTGCCTCTGCCTGCACTCTGTCTGCCTGTGCTCACTCCCGCTCTCTCTGACAAATAAATAAATAAAATCTTAAAAAAAATAAAAAATAAAAAAAATAATTTTGAATATTTTAGAGACAGCTGCTTTCTCAGGATGTCTTTTTTTTTTTTAAAGATTTTATTTATTTATTTGTCAGATAGAGAGCACAGGCAGACAGAGTAGCAGGCAGAGGCAGAGGGAGAAGCAGGCTCCCTGCTGAGCAAGGAGCCCGATGTGGGACTCGATCCCAGGACGCTGGGATCATGACCTGAGCCGAAGGCAGCCGCTTAACCAACTGAGCCACCCAGGCATCCCTTGGGATCAGCCTTTATCTGCAAAAATAGCCTGGGTGGGTCAGTGGGTTAAGCCTCTGCCTTCAGCTCAGGTCATGATCTCAGGGTCTTGAGATCGAGTTCCACACTGGGCTCTCTGCTCAGCAGGGAACCTGCTTCTCCCCTTCTCTCTCTCTCTCTGCTGCCTCTCTGCCTACTTGTCATCTCTCTGTGTCAAATAAATAAATAATATCTTAAAAAAAAAAAAGTTTGCAGACCAGACTCTGCCTGGATATGAAACTCCACCTGAGAACATCAGATTCCCCCCTTTCCCTCTGTTACTGGTCATGTGAACAGATTCCCCAGAGACCCTCCTTGTCCACCATTATTTTCCCACTGTCATCTTTTCACCCTCGCTGGACTTTGGAGTGCATAGGAAAGCAGGAAAGAGAGGCCGGGCAGGGATCGTCTCCCCGCTGCAACTCTGCCTCTTTCTTTCTTGCCTTTTGTGCTCCACAGGCAGACAAGAGCCACCGACCTTGAACAAGCTGAGCAAATTATCTTCTGCTAATGAGCTTAATTACCTAGTTCTCCATTGAAGATAAACTTTAAAATGTTATAAAGGCCTTTAGAAGCCATTTGTTGCACTTGCAGGTACTTGCTGCAAAATGGTAGGACTGTTCCAACCTCACACAGCCCAGTCGCGTGATGGCCCAAATCATGAGGCTGGTTGCTTGGCGGCCTCCTCACACCTGACACTTTACTGGATTTCCACAAGTGGTCAGGCAGTTAGTATCCCTCTTTTACAGATAAGAAAACTGAGTCCTGTGTGGGTGAATCACTTTGGCTTCTTTCTAGTACTGGTCAGCTTTCCTTCTGGTTATATAATTCCCTCTTCACCTGCACTGCAGGAAATGTGGTATTCCTTACCATGGGGAACTTTCAGTCATAAGAGGCTGCCTGGATGAGAGAGATGTCACTGGGAAGCAATGACAATCTTCTCCATTTCTCCAAGGCCTGAGGGAAGCAGGGGCTCCAAGGGTCCCATTCTCTACACACACCATCTGTTGATAGCTCTCTTCTTCAGGCTCAAAAGCTGTTTGGTTATTCAACCTCTCATTTCTTGGACACTTAGTTCTCATCCAGCATGAGTTGGACTTTGGAGAGGTCCCATTCTGACTTGCGTTTGCATGGGAATCATCTGGAGAGTTACCTTGCTTGCTTGGTGGCTTGCTTGCTTGCTTCCTTCCTTCATTTCTCCATTCTTCCCTTCCTAAATTAACATACTCATCAGTGGACTGTAATTTGCAATTTAAAAATCACCACTATGGAATTAATAAGGCAAATGCAGTTTATCTTGGATACCAACTTTGACTAATTGACAATGATAACATGAAAACACTATGGTAAAAAAAAATTTCTGAGCTGGAATCTATGCTTGTTGGCAAAGAAAGGGTAATCTATTAATCAGGCCTTAAATAAGTTTAGAAGTAGTAAGTGGCAATCCACACAGCAATTATTTGCATTTTTGTTATGGCAGAATTATTGGCCAATTATTGGTGAATGATCTAAGAGTTTGTCATAAGATTGGGAGAGATGGACATATTCATATATCTTTTCAGTGCAGGTCAGGTGTGACAGACAGAGATTTCAGAAACATTACAGGGATTTGAATGACTCAAAGTTCTTCTATCCAGGTATCAGTATTCAGAATAAAAAAAACCGGAAACTAGTTCCCAGTTAGATTTAGGGATGTCAAGAGTGGGGTTGCCCAAAAGAGAGTCATTGTAGACCTCAATGTGCACATGTCAGAGTGGGGCCAGACCCACAGAAATTTCCTGGTAGCACCACAATGGCAGATGAGTGATAAACCCACAGATGGTCAGCTTCTTTGTGAAGCAAGCTCTGACCACATATTCTCCATGGGGTCAGCCTAACTCAGGTGATATTGAGATCCAATGGACATGGTGTTTTAATTCAAGGAGGAACTCCAGAGCATCCTCTGGGGTCTGGTCCTGCTCTCAGCCCAGTGACTGTTGTGTACTACTGTGGAATCTCTGAGGTGGAAGGAGGGCAAGAGACAAGAGCCACCTGGAGAACCGGGAAGAGCAGAGTCCTCAGGCAGTGTGCTTCAGTCTCTGAGCAGAGGAGGAAGCTTTCCCTGGGCACTCTGCTTGGCAGGGGTGCAGAAATGAGGAAGCCACAATGAGAGGAAGAGCAGTGGGACTGCAAAGGGGGAGAGGAATGAAACTCCTTATAAAACTCATTTTGTCAGGTATTGGGAGAAAAAGGCTAACACATACAGTGGTCAGTGGTTAAAAAAAAAATCAAGGAAGACAATGTGAGAAGGAAAATGGCAGAGAGAGTCTTTGAGCATATGGAGGGTGTAGAGATGTCACCTCCTGTAGGAGCTTATGAGCTGCCCAGCACATAGTATAAGCAAGCAGAGTACCGAGCGCCTAAGACTGGAATGCTAAGGAAGCTTCATAACACCTGCAGGAGCTTTGCTCCAGCTCTTCCAGGCAGGAGCAAAGCTGACCGATGACTAACTCTGGTCTGCCTCATTCCCACGGGAGCCCAAAGGCAAGACTGGCCCTTACTTACCCTTGAGCCCATCTTCTCCTCTTCTATTTCTGGGTACATACCATATTCAGTAAGTATTTGCTTTGAAAATGGATATTCACTATCAAGAGCACAATCCAGGAACATAAAACGTTGACCTGGGAATTGCTGAAGCAACCCTAGTAAATGCCAATAATTATTTAAAGTCAAGTTAAACACAGAAGACCAAGCCACCGCCCCATCCCTCAGAACAGTCTGGAGAAGGATAATTTCAGAGAAAGCCCAAAGCATTTTCATACTGAGATGCTCTCTTTGCTAAATCTGTCATCTGTGACTGAACACCCTTGGTCAAGGAGTCACAGAGATAGTTTTGGAAATATCCATGGCTGTCACTCCAAGCCATTTGGGGAGAAATCAAAAAGTGTTAAGCTTAGAGCCACTTGGGTTTCTTCTAAGGAGTGTTGGGAGGCAGGTTTGTGTCAAAAGTCTTCATTTTTGTTCTCTTTCTCTTCCTCTCTCTCCACTTTTCTTTTGCTCTCCCTGCTTTTCTGTTCACTTCTCACTTCTATATCTTCTCTTTTTCCACTGGTACATTTCATCTGCCCACATCTCCACCCCAATCCTCACTTCCAAACACTGACAAATCTGTAAAAGCAGAGAAATGCAAATGATTGAGAAGGACCATGCGGGAGGGAGAAGCGTGAACCTAATTTTTTAGTAAAAGGGTAGTGGGAGGGTTTGATGTTCAACAGTTCAAACAAGAGTCATGGGAGATCTTGTTTCCTAGTTATGTTGCTCAAGCTGGTACAAAGTGGGCAATAAGGAGGAAATGTGGTGCTCAAAGTCACATGAAATTACCACCTTCGTTCCACTATTTTGAACAGTCTACATGGTCGGAGGCTACCAAGGAGCTGATTCTAGGAACCAAGCCAAATCCAGTCAATTAAGAGAAGTCGGGGAGTGTTTAAGATCTAGTAACACCATCTATCATTAGAATTGAAGAGCTCAACAGAGGATAGCCTGGAGGCTCATCACAAATTTTTCTTGACGTTGGAAAAATTGGCTTAAGGGAATTAAAAAAAAAAGTTCCAAAGGTTCTTGATTGGAATTTTAACACGTATCGTGCAGCTTGATTACAGCTGGAAAGAAGGAAGTAACTCAAATAAATTCACATTTTCAGCTGTCTAGCACAGCAATAAAGAATAAACTGCCAGAGAACTCATTATAGGTACAGAGGACTGGGAGATGGGTTTGTAGAGATGGTGACCCACAGAGAAATTTTGCCTGTAACGGCTAAGGGTTGTTACGATGCCTTTATTTTCAGCTTGTAGCTGTATCTACTTATATTTCAAAACCCTTTTGCAAAAGAAAAATTAAGAGACAACTATTACATGTTCTGTGTTTTGATGCCACGTGGCATCACTATATAATCATACAAAAGTGAGATGGTCTGTCTCACCTCCACTGCCATCACTAGGAAAGAGAATATAATGCATCAAAGCACAGGGCGATCTTCCAATGCAGCTCCAAAGTACATACATAAATGGGTTGATTTAACTCTGGTTTCAGGGAAGAAAATTCTATAAAGCTTCTGGGCAAATAGTTGAACAAGTGGTAATCATAATAATATTTTATCCATGGTAATGTGGCAAAGGAATGGAGGATAGTGGAACTCCACCTATTGCAAAAGCAAACTGTATCTCGGTTCCTGTCTGGTCTTCTAGACCTGTATGTGGCTGGGGAGAAGAAGGGAGGGGACAGGTACTGACAGTGAAGCTTAGTTCTAGGTATGGGGAAAAAATGAAATTTGATTTGTTCTCCTATGCCTTCTTCTTCATCATGTCATCACTTAATATGGCTCTTCCTTCTACTCCAAGAAGACCAGCCTTGGTCACTGTCTGCCACATCTAAGGGGCATCACAAAGACCTATGCCTACCGTACCTCCAAAAGAGGGGTTTTGATAAGGTTAGGAGAGATCCAGGAACATACCTGGTGGGGTTTCCCAATCTGTGCTATGTATTACCTTCCGGGATTCTCTCTCTCTCTCTGTCTTGCTCTCTCTCCATACGGTGAGGGTGGAAAGGCAAGCTTGAGGCTCCATCCTACTTAGGAAGTCTTAGGATGGGTGACTGAGAAGCTTTTGCTACTTCGTCCTCAAAAGAGAAGTTTCTCCCACCATGCCCACTTCCTTTCATTTGCTTTCCCTGTGCATGTGGCCAGGTGTTGAGATCTTGAAGGCCAAGGTTTGGGTGTGGAGCTAGTGTGGTGGGACTTGGGTCTGCACGTAAAAGGACGCAGAGAAGCAGGTCCTCGTACTCTCCCCTAACTCCCCTGGAGATTATCTGAGGATGTGGGCAAAGGCCTGTAGTCAGAAACAAAGTAACTGAACTTCACTGGGACGTTTTGCTCATTTCCTCCAGGAATCTAGTTTAGAGAGAAGTAGCTGACCTTGCCATGCCTCTGATCTCTTCTCCAAGATGTAACAAACATACTTCGTGCCCAAACCCTTTCCTGCCATTGACTTCTGCCCTCCTCCAGGGTTGAAATGTTCCAGCCTATTCCTACCCCGCTGTCAGTCCCAGCATGGCAATGCTTCATGACAACCACAAGTCCTCATGTGACAGTTTCAAGGAGACTCTGCTCTTGGCCTCTATTTCCCTCCACTCCAGTGCCCAGAGTCTTCCCTCTTTTCTGACTTACTATACCATCTTTTTAACTACAGTTTAGGGAAGGGATTACTAGAGCCAGCCTTAGGTGTGTTTGCGCCTCTGTTTATTTCAAGCTGGTAAATTGTATTATTCCTATTAAGTGTCTAGGTTTTCCTAGAGTGGTGAGCTGGACCATATCCCGTCTCCTCCTGGTGCGCAGCCAGTATCCTACACACAGAAAGTGTTAGTAACATTGCTGACATCTCTGACCTGGGAAATAAGGAGGTAAATCGGATGATTGTCACCTTCTTTCTCTAGGGGAGCAAGACCCAGAGAAGACAAGGGATACCATTTGTGTACTAAGCAATCACCCACGAGGCCTCTGTAGCTGCACCACTGGGGAAAGGGGTGAGGAGGACTTCCCAGAGGCCACGTCCTGAAGTGCAGCTATATGCTCTGACATGTCCAGTAAAGGAAGAGAAGAGCCGCGACTGGGTCCTCGGAAATCTCCTTCAAGTTCTTAGACCCTCTAGGGATTTGCTTGGATTTTAAGGGTACTCTGATTCCAAAGGGCTGACCATTAAAGAGTTAGTGCTTCAAGCTAATGAAATCCAGACCTTAGATCTGATAACAGAAATCTTGCTCAGGGACTATATTACTTTTCTTGGGCTGCCATAACAAAGTGCCAGCGATTAGGTGGCTTAAACCACAGAAATTGATTTCCTCACAGTTTTGGAGGCTTGAAGTCCAAGGTCAAGTTGTCAGAGGGTTGGTTTCATTCTTAGTCTTCTCTCCTTGGCTTGTAGGTGGCTGTCTTCCTCCAATGTCTTTACGTGATTTTCCCTATATGCACATCTATGACCTAATCTCTTCTTATAAGGACACCAGTCATAAGGAATTAGGGTTCGCTTCTATGATCTCATTTTACCATAATCACCTCTATAAAAACCCCATGTCCGAATACAGTCAGGTTCTAAGAAACCGGGGTTGAGTCTTCAAAACGCAAATTTTAGAGGACACAATCCAACCCATAATAGAGATTCTGGGCAATGTTGTATTTCACTCAATTGAATTGTATTCAGTTCCTTCAACAAGATGTTGAACACCTACATGGCACCAGGTTCTATTCAGACTCTGGGGGTCTGGCAATGAACACAACAGACATTCTGATGCAGAAAGACAATAAGAAAACTATGTGGTGTGTTGAATAATCATGCATGCTATGGAGGAAATTAAAGCTTGGTTGAGGTACTGGGTGTGTCATCTAATCCACCCCCTTCCCCCCACCCCCAGGAAGAACTGAGTCCGAATTCCTGACAAATTGAGAAGGGACAGCAGAAGGCAGTGGGGAAGGATGAGACCAGCAGAAGGCAGTGGGGAAGGATGAGACCAGTGGGGAAGGATTCTCCCTTTGTGAATCTTAACTCCTGCTTTTCCCCCTCCCTGCCCTGGTCATCTGTCTCACTAATACAAGAACAAAGTCCCAAGGGGCTCTGTGAGCAAGGCTGTGGCTGGGCTGGCTTTCTGCAAACGAGGGCCACTGATGGAGAAACAGTTCAAGACACCTTCTGGCTTGGGAGACGAAAGCTCAGTCATCCCTGTGGATGAAAATCTGACAATCTTTGAATCACCTTACCAATGAGGGCTGACATCAAATGTAGGCTGATTATGTCCCAGGCACTGTGCTGGGCCTGATCTCATTCATCCTCCCCCAAGGCCAAAGAGCACCAATTTTTTTTTTTTTTTTTCACATTTACAGATTAGGAAACTGAAGCTCAGAGAGGTTATGTAACTCGCCCCAAATCCATCTGATACATCAGAGTTTTAGCCTCCCTTAGTCCCTGTGCTGAGCTGTCTGGGGAGGGGTGGGTCACTGATAGAGCCAGAGTTGCAAGTTCCATGGGCTTCCTAACACTTTTATCCTCAATTAAAGCTGCCAGCAGAACATCCTCCCAAGGGACTAATAAATCTTATTTCCAATAAGCCACTGCCAACCTTAAAACATGCAAAAATTATCAACATAAATTTTCCTAACAATTGTAACTCATTACTTCAATACAAGGCACGAACTACTGCAGTCTGTTCATGGTGATGAGGAAAACACTGGGCATGAACCCAGCAACACGGTCTTTGACAGCAGCATGAAATATTTTACAACAGTTCCAGAAGTTTCGCGGGCTGTCCCAATTACAACAAGGTCTTCCTGAGCACATCTCTTGCAAGGAGCTTTAACATATTGTCCTCCTGGTATTTCAGGGCCACCCAGGAGCAAGTAGACCACATAGGTAGGAAAAGTTCTTGTTTCGGATGTTTGCTTGCTCAAAGGCATTCCAAGCTTTCTCTAGGAACTCTTGGTCAATGCTTTAAGTTCTGGATTTGCTGCTGTGAGTACTATTTCAGCCACAGAAATCCAGAGCATCCTCTTTTGTCTCAAAGTAAATCTTTGCTTTGGGGATCATGTCCTCTTTTGCTCAGTATGATGACCAGAGTTTAGCTAAAAGTCTAATGTTGGTAGATAACTCTGCTTATTATATATGCTGAGCACATATCATATGGTTTTAATCATTTGGTTGCCACATCTATAGGTTTCCAGTCAATAACTTTTGCCCATTTTTCTACTTTGCTGGATATCTTCCTTATTTATTTTAAGGAGCTCTTTATATATTCTCAATACTAATCCCTTGCTAAGTGTGTGCTGGCAAATCTATTTTCCCCAATTTGTGGCTCATCTTTTTACTTTATCATATAAATGTTTTAATTTTAGATTTGGGTCCATCCATTTTTCTATGTTTTGATGCCTTAAAGATTATTTATAGACTGAATTCCATATTTCATACTCCACTGACAAAAATTATCCATACTTTTTCTACAAGTTTTGTTCCAGATTTCATATTTTTAAAAATATTTTATTTATTTGTTTGACAGAGAGATCACAGGCAGGCAGAGAGAGAGGGGGAAGCAGGCTCCCTGCTGAGCAGAGAGCCTGATGTGGGGCTGGATCCCAGGACCCTGAGATCATGACCTGAGCTGAAGGCAGAGGCTTAATCCACTGAGCCACCCAGGTGCCCCGTATTTGCTGTTTTAAACATACTTTTCAAAGGGCAAATAACATTAGCTGTCATAATAAAGAGGTATCTGTCTTTGGAGCATATGATAATTTTCCTTAAGAATCAGAGTTCTTCGTTGCGGATAGCAGTGATGCTAGTGCTGCGTCGCCGAACATGTCTTTAATTCTGGAATCTAGCTACATCTCACTTGTGGGGCAGTCTGTCTCTTTCCCCTCTCACTCTACTAAGTGATTAAAATTGCAATTTTTAAGCATCTAAGAATACTAAAAACTTCTCCATCATATTTCTGTCCCTAAAGCTTGGCATATCATATCTATTTACTATTGACCTATTTAGGTTATGATGTTGTCATACATTGTGTGTATATCTTGATAACTGATTTTTTTGGGGGGGAGTACCTGTGTCTCATATGGAACAATATCAAAATTAATCTAAGTTCTCAGGACCTAGGTAAGCTAACCCACAAGGGGCAGCCCTGTTTTCGTGGCACAGAATGTTAGGGTATTAGAGTGTGTTAGGTTAACCTGTGCCACCAACAAGTCCAGGGGGGCTTAACTCAAGTTCATTCCTGCTCTTAGCAGGGGTCCAGAACACACCAGGCTGCTTCAGGCTTGGGACTCCACCATCTCGACACCAGGTCGGCTCTGTCACTGGTGAGGGAGCAGCTGGAGAATTGCTCTGGCTCTTCTATGCTTTCGCCTGGAAAGAGGACGCGCCACTTCCCCTGGCAGCTCATTGGCCAGCCCCTGTAATGCGACCCCTCTAACCTCATGGGGGCTGGAAATGTGAGGGAGCAGATGGACTATTTGGTAGGCATCACAGGAGGCCAGCCCGAGATTAATAGACCATTCATAAAATTTCTACCTATGTGATGGAGTATTCACTGCATCCGTAGTGGGTGTTTTTGAGTTCGCCTTAAAACTCACAGGTCAGAAATAAATGAATAAAATCTTAAAAACAAAACAAAACAAAACTCACAGGTCAGGGTGCTCTGCGCACCAGTGCTGACTGGGAAAACAGGCCTTTTTGAGATGAGGGGACAGGGAGGACGTCAAGAATGCATCAGACACATGGGAGAGAACGTGTTCAGTGCCCATTACGGCTTCGATTAGGCAGACTGTCGTTTGTCCGTGGGAGGAGGTCAATACCGAGACGCAAGACAAGGAGAGGATTTCCGGGAAATTGACGACAAATAATAAATGTTTCAAGTGTGAATGGAACTCAAGGTCTCTGAAGAAACTGTTTGCTGAGAAGCCACAAGAGTGATTTATTGACAGGCTAGAAAGTATTGCTGACACCATTAAAATAGTTCTTTGTCAGGATGTCCTCTCAAAAAAAAAAGGGTGGGGGGAGGGGCCAGGCCAGAAATACACATGCTGTTTTCCCAATGACAAAGACATAGGGAAGAAAATTAGAAGAGGTGATCCAGTCTTTATGCATTCTGTAAAAACTACCAGTAAGTTGGTATTTGACACACACACACACACACACACACACACGTGGAAATAAACCACTGGTGATTTTTAGCACACACACACACAAAAAAGTTGTAGGGAGAAAGGGTTTGAAAAGTTCCCACTGACAGAAAGTACAGAAAGGAGAGCAATAATTGTTTTCCAACCGCAGGAGATAAAATGCATATCAGGAGGTACGCCTGACCTTCCGGCAATGCCTGTATCAAACTCAGGAGTGTGGAGACAAAGGGAAGCAAGTCCCAGGGGAGAAGGAGCCAGAATGCAGTGGCTGTATGCAAAGTGGGAGCCATTGTGGGCCACCGAAGAGATAATAGATGGAAGTGGAGAGCCGAAGAGCAAAGCGAGTGATAAGCAATGCACGGTGAAGAGGGAAAAAAACCAGGGAAGGCTGAGATAACTCCCCCATAAAGAAGTCTCCAGCAGAGGCCAAGAGTTCTGGGAGAAAATTATCTGAGGGGCCCGAGTCTTTGGGGAGCCTTGCGACTCCAAATTCGTTGGGGAAAAAAATGTGTGGCTGGTATCAGACAGCCCGCGTCCCAGGCTCCGCTGATCACAAAGGGCCACCAGGCACCGTGTCCTTGCCCGGCGGTGAGCGCAGCCCCAGCTGTCCCGGGCGCACATCTCGCTGAGCCCATGGTGATAAAAGTTGGGAGAAATCACAAATAGTGAATAATAGGTCGCGTGCAGAGCGTGCTCCGTGCTAGGCCGTGTTCTAGAAGCCTGACACGGGACAGTTCATTTCAGTTCCCTGCTGGTTCTCTCTTCCCCGTTCATTCTGTGCCTCGATTTCTTCGCCTCTAAATCCAGAGTAGGGGATGAGCCGCTGCATGGTATTTGAGAGGTAAAGGGAGGCAAAAACTTGCCGCACCTCCTGCGTGCAGGGCGACCCCTTCTCAGTTGGCTTTGTTGGAGGGATCTCTGCACGTGAGGGCAAAGAAGAGGCAGGGCACTTGGGAGACCGGGTCGGGGGATGCCATTCTGTCTAGCTGCGCCACTCTTCAGTCTCCAGCTTTGCGGGTCAGGTCGCCGGTCCTTGGCTGGACCGCAGTGAAATTCCTGGGTTGGCTGCCGCTCCCACCAGCGTCCTCATGGGAAGGGAGGTTTTTTTTTTTTTACCAGGGGACCTGGCTGAAAGGCGCGGCAGGGTGATCGTACTTTATTTCTATTTTTTATTCATTTATTTTACATGTGAGATGATTTATTTGCACCAGATTCTGAGAATAAAGAAAGCAAATGAAGTCCGTCCATCATCCTGTCACTCTGCATTTTAAAACAGAGGGCAAAGGTCAGTACAGGGACCAGGGAGCTGGGCCAATATCCCCAGGGGTGCTGAGTGAGAAGCAAAAGTTTACCGGACAGCGGTTAGGTGTTTCCAGCGACAAAGGGACGGTTGGATGCAGAGGTCCCACACCTGTGCTGTTTTCACATGAACCCACCCTCGTTCTTCGGGGTCAGGGGAGTCGCCTGTAGGACTCTGGACTTCCCCGGGTGAGCTGATGACCCTGCTTATCCCTCCTGCTGTCCTTGTTCTTAAGTCTGAGGGTCTGAAGTCTTGCAGCATTTCCCTCTGGTAACCCAGAACAAGCTTCTAGAACTTTAGCCCCACACCCTTGGTCTCTTAGGGCCAGCGCATCTTGTCTGCTTCCCTATCACACCTTCCATTTACAGCTGTGATGGTCCTTTGCAATAAAGGATCAAGAAATGGACCTGTGCTTCCAAATGCGGCATCGTTTATTGTGTCCTGATGCAAAAATAGCTTTCTTGGGCTTAAACTGGCCAAAATTCTCTCTCTTATTTGTCGTGTTTTTGTTACCATCAAAAGACCAGGAGGAGGGAAGGCTTTCTGGAAGCCTGTTTGTCTCTGAAAATCAGTCATTTCACAGAATCCTCAAACCAAGAGAGAAAAGAGCGGATCAGGAAGTCCAGGCCCCGTCTCCCGGCAATGACTTTTGTTCCAAGCCGCCCCAGGCCCATTCCACCCAGGAGCTGCCATTGTGATTAAGCTTCACATGTGGTCTTAAAAGTTACTCTCGCCCGACTGCTATCTAAAGTCTCCAGTGCTTGTTAGGAAAGGGTGGAAAATTGACCCCTCCTTTTCCCACCAAAATGTGAGATATTACAGACTTTCTGGAGAGCAAAAATCCTTAACATACATGCATGAGTTTGAACCCAGCACTTCCCTGTCTAGAGATGTATCCTAAGGAAATAGAATCATTGTACAAAGATGAATGGACAAGTATGTTCAGTAGAACATTTATGAATAACCTAAAATGTCCAACAGTAGCAACTGAATAATAGGACATAATAGAATCAACAGTGGCAATGTATATACTTATTTTAGATGACGTTTTTATATACTATGTGGCCAAATGTTTATAGTATATAAGAGAAAAGTGAGTTACAAAACAGTATCTAGGGCACATCCCATGTTTACACACACATGTGCCTAGAAAAACTTTGTCACAATATATAGCAAGATATCAATATTGTGTTATGGGCATGGGAAGGTGTGATATCATTTTTTTTCTTTCTAGATCTTCTGTTTTTTTCTATACTCAATAGGATTTTCAAAAATACATTTAAAAAACAAAGCTCACTCTTTAGAATTGTTTAGGTTTCTTCTTCCGAATCAAGGTGGCACCATTTTCTGAGCTATCCCTGCTAGGGAAGTTAGGGCAATATTTCCCTATTTATTAATTTTACTTTACATAGATTGCAGTGAATGAGTGTGGTTTTGTGGTGTATATGAGAGAGCAAATAAGCTTAAGACAGGAAGAATTAACCCCTTTGCCTTGTGTAGTAAATGTAGATCATCATTGATTGATGTTCCTAGTCTAAGCATTTAGACTAAGAACACTTTGAGGTAGACGGTAACTTAACTTTTTATTCCCAGGTCCTAGCCCAGTGCCTGACATTTAGTAAAGTGCTTCATACACATTTGACATGTGAACTGACTTTTGAGCCACATGTATTTGGGCTGGCAAAGCGATTGGTACTTGCGCATCTGGAAGGTCATGGTTTCTGTAGGTCAACAGCATGGCGGGGACATTGGGACTGGTGGATGTGATAATCGGGCCGACCTGGATTCAAATACTGATTTGACCTCATATGAGCAATTTGATCCTCTCGTTCCTCTTCTTGTAATATACAAATGATATTATGGTGGATCTTGCAGAATTATTGTAAGGATGAGAATTAGTGAATTCCCTTCTTTGAAACACCTTCTTCTGTATTTCAACTTAGAGCCTTTGAAACTATATTTCATCATTGACCAGCGTTAAAAGCCACCATTCTGCAGCCATTCTGTGTAACTCAAGGTTTAAGCACTCTCCTCTAGAATAAAAACAGCATGTCTCAGGCTCAGTCTGAGAGTGCTGGCTCCCAGCTTCCACCGAGGATACGGAAAGAAACTGTGTTTAGCAAGAACAGGTGGATTATTAAGTAGCCTTATCTCAGTTCAACATCTCTCTGTAAATAAGTCAAGGCTCAGAGCAGCCCCATGCAAGTGCTGGCAATGTTCGAGGCCTTAAAATAGCAAAGCACTTTGAAGAAACTCATCTTCCTAATGGAAAAAGAAAAAAAAAAAGAATCCAGAGGAAAAATGACTGTCAGTTATTTATATATAGTCCAGGCTTCGGCATGTGACAAAAGTGATCATTGCTGATTTACAATTCCCCTCAGAAATTAGCTTCGTGCATCGCATTCAAGGAGGCTGAAGATGAACGGAGCTGCTGACCAGGTGACAAGATCCCGAGTCCTCCCTCAGGGCGGCTTTAGGGCTGAAATTTCCCTCCACCAACAGCTTCATCAGACATCACATAGGTTTGATTTCCACTGATAGTACTTAAAACGGTGATGTGTCCAAGTGATCAGAATGGCCACATCAGAGAGGCTGGCAGCAGAGTTTGTAGAGAAATCTACCATAGTCTTGTCTTTGCTTTTATTAATATGTTTCAAGCCAAACAAACAAACAAAAACACAGAAGGAGGGGCGCCTGGGTGGCTCAGTGGGTTAAAGCCTCTGCCTTTGGCTCAGGTCATGATCCCAGGGTCCTGGGATCGAGCCCCACATCGGGCTCTCTGCTCAGCAGGGAGCCTGCTTCTCCCTCTCTCTCTGCCTGCCTCTCTGCCTACTTGTGATTTCTCTCTGTCAAATAAATAAATAAAACCCTAAAAAAAAAAACACAGAAGGAAAAGAAATTGAGACCCCATGTGGTTTCTATAGTCGGTGGGTCACAGAACAGTTTGACTCATGAGATTTTTCACTGTATGAGTGTGTGTGCCTATGAGTGACTTCTCCTTCTCAGGCTGAGCAGGGGTGACGCATCTCGTGCAGCCGGACTATGCAGCCATCAAAAGAAATGAAATCTTACCATTTGCGACGACATGGATGGAACTAGAGCGTATTATGCTTAGCGAAATAAGTCAACTGGAGAAAGAGAACTACCACATGATCTCCCTGATATGAGGAAGTGGAGATGCAACGGGGGTGGGAGTTAAGGTGGTAGGAAAAGTAAAAATGAAAGAAGATGGGATCGGGAGGGAGAAAAACCAAAAGAGACTCTTAATGTCATAAAACAAACTGAGGGGGGTGGGGGGAAGAGGGGTTGAGAGAGGGTGGTGGGGTTACATTATATGTTTAAATAAAGCTTAAATAAAGTTAAAAAAAAAAAAAACACTGAACCGCACGATACGTACAAGAAAATGCTCCTCTGTAGTATACCGTGAACAAAGATGGGTAGTCAGGCCCACTGAGGAACATCCTGGAGTGTTCACCTCAAATAATTTTTTTTTAAGATTTTATTTATTTATTTGGCAGAGAGACACAAGCAGGGGGAGTGGGAGAGGGAGAAGCAGGCTTCCCACTGAGCAGGGAGCCTGATGCAGGCAGGGCTTGATCCCAGGACCCTGGGATCATGACCTGAGCCAAAGGCAGATGCTCAATGACTGAGCCACCCAGGCGCCCCTCAAATAATTTTTAGATAATAGAAGGTATAAGTCAACCTATCAGTTTTCTTTCTATCTTTAAAAAAAAAATATTTTATTATTTGTTTGACAGAGAGATCACACGTAGGCAGAGAGGCAGACGGGGCAGTGGGGGGAGGAAGCAGGCTCCCTACCGAGCAGAGAGCCCAACGCGAGGCTCGATCCCAGGACTCTGAGATCATGACCTGGGCCGAAGGCACAGGCTTAACCCATTGAGCCACCCAGGCGCCCCAACCTATCAGTTTTCAAAGTAAATAATGAATACAGGAGTCCTAGAGCTACTTTGCCCAGGATCCTGGGCATTGGCAGCACAAATGTCACGGTGGCGAAGCTATCTTAGTCCTACCGCTGGTGGCCCTGGCTGACCTGTAATTGAGAAGTCAGGTGAGCTCTAATAAGAAAGCAAGTCGGCAAGTCTCTGCACGTGCTCTCCCGGGACAACGCTTCCCTGGTCCTTTCCAGCTGGAAACAGCTTCGAGTCGCTAGCAGAGTTGGTCCAAAGCTCAGGATATCCAGCAGAGCTACTGATAATAAGCGAATCTGGGACCATGTCAAGTGCCTGAGGATGTTCCTTCTCGGGTAGATGGTGACAAGGGGCCAGGCGGGGCTTGGCCACCTGCCACGTGCTGCTGCTTCAGCAGGGAGCACGTGAGCCTTACTTACCGCCCTTCTTCTCTTTCTTCCCCTAGGTTGTCCAATGGATAGTCATACGGAGATGGGGGCAGGCCGGGCAAACAAAGGAACGCGGAGGCGGGCCTGCAATGCGAAAACTGTCAGTTACTCTCGTTTATGTCCTACCCGCGTTTCTAGTAGCAGGACCCGGGATGCCTGGGTGGCTCAGTTGGTTAAGCGGCTGCCTTCAGCTCAGGTCATGATCCCAGCGTCCTGGGATCGAGTCCCGCATCGGGCTCCTTGCTGGGCAGGGAGCCTGCTTCTCCCTCTGCCTCTGTCTGCCTGTGCTCGCTCGCTCTCTCTCTCTAACAGATAAAAAAAAATCTAGTAGCAGGACCCTCCTTTCCACAAGACCACTTTGGTGCAATTGCTATGTGTTCAAATCATTTTTCCGTCTTCTCTGAACAAGAGAAATGAGTGCAAATAAAGGGGGAGGAGGGGGAAGGTGGGGGAGAGGAGGAAAAGGAGACTGAAAGGAAGGAAGGAAGGGAAGGAGGAAGGAAGGAAGGAAGAAAGGAAGGAAGGAAGGGAAGGAGGAAGGAAGGAAGGAAGGGAGTCACTTTGAAGGTTGATTTTTAACTCCTAACTCGACAATTTGTTACAAGTGAATCTACCATCATAAAGAGAGCTGGTCAGTGCTGTACAGGCAGGTGATTCTAGTCACAGGAGACCTATTTTTTTTAAGACCTTGGTTCTCTGAAATTGTGACGCTAAGTGTGTAAAGGAGGAAGGCACTCGCAGGGTCTGTGTCGCTACACCACGGAGCACTGAACATGGCTCAAGAAGGCAGTAACTTGGGGCACAGAGAAGCAGGGCTAGAGGGAGACCTTACCACCCACCTCGGTGTGCCATCCTCCCAGAAGGAGTGGCACATCAGAGAATGGTAGGGACATTAACTCTTTCCCCTGTGAGTGAATTCTCACAAGTGTGGGGACATGTGTGAAAACATCTTGTGTTCATTTTCTATGGCTGTGGAACAAATTAGGACAAGCCTAGAAGCTTGACCAATGCACATTAATTATCTCTGTTTCCATGGGTCAGGAGTCCAGGCCCAACCTAGCTGGGTGTTCTGGTCGGGGTCTCACAAGGCTGCAATTAAGGTTTCAGCCAGGCTATGGCCTCCTCTGGAGGTTCCCCTGGTGAACAATCTGTTTCCGAGCCCAAGATGACTGAGAGCTCGGACTTGTTGCTGGCTCTCCCCCTGAGGCCTCCCACAATTCCTCACGTGTGGGCTTCTCCACCATTACTTACTTCATCAAGCCTGGAAGGAGAGTTCTGGCTCCAGTGTGCCAAGACTGGGTCTTTTATACCATGCCATAATCACAGGGGTGATAGCCATCACCTTTGCCGCATTCCATGGGTTAGAAGGAAGTCACAGATCCCACTCATGCTATAAGGGAGAGCATTACACCCAAGTACGCACATCAGGAAGTGGGCATCATTGGGGATCCTTTTAGGACTGCTTACCTGACACAGGCCTGGAGCTTCTTCCTGCCTTGACCTTCACTCTGACCTTATTGGCATTCTCTCCTATACTCCTGAATGTTCTTCAGTAGGGTGACCAACCATCCCAGTTTGCTCAGGACTGTCCTAATTTCAGCCCTGGAAGTCCTGCTTTCTGAGCAACCTCTCAGGCTCAGGAAAGCTCAACAGCTGGTCACCCTAAGCAGGTAATGGACCCTCTTTAATTTCTTTTTGACTAGTATCAAGGGCGAAGGTGAAACCAAAAAGGTTTCATCCACAGGTGGGCAAACTGTTCCCGAAGCAGCCCTTGGAGGTCCACTGAGTTAACGGAGGTGGCAAGGTGATGCAATTGTGTAGGCTTTTGGCCCTTTCCCAGCATTCTACCACCAAGTAAACTAGCACTCCACTTGCTCATACCTGTCAGATTCTGTGTCACTGGCTGGGTAAAGTGTGGTTTCCATGGCCAAATGCTGATGCTCTCATCTCACATATGAACAGTCCAAGTCTCCAGGGTGGTAGAGGCACCCTGAAATCTAGCCTCTTGACTTTTTTTTTTTTTTTTTTTTAAGATTTTATTTATTTATTTGTTAGAGAGAGAGAGAGCACAGGCAGACAGAGAGGCAGGCAGAGGCAGAGGGAGAAGCAGGCTCCCCGCCGAGCAAGGAGCCCAATGTGGGACTCGATCCCAGGACGCCGGGATCATGACCTGAGCCGAAGGCAGCCGCTTAACCAACTGAGTCACCCAGGCGTCCCTAGCCTCTTGACTTGTAAGCCAGAGTTCCACAGTGACGTGTTGGTGAGTGAAGCATTTCTCTGCTGTGTGAGAGGCTGGGGAGAAAAGTCTTGGTTCTGTTTTTGTTGGTTTGTTTGTTACTTGTTTGTTTTGTTTTCTTAAGAGAAGACCAATCCTACCCACAGGGAGTTTCTAATCAAAGTAGTGGAGACCTAGATTGGGGTTGGGAAATACTCCTCCTGACATCACCTTTGCCATATTCCATTTGGTCAGAAGGAAGTCACAGATCCCACTCACACTATAAGGGAGAACATTACACCAAAATACACACACCAGGAAGTGGGCATCATTGGGGATCCTTTTAGGGCTTACCCGACAGGTAGGCTGACAGCTCTATCTGACTTGAGTAGTTACTAAGAAGTCAACACGGTAGTTTCAGTTACCTGGAAAAGGGCAGATCAACAGTGGTATTACATGTTATTTCAAAACAACACAGGTTAAGTGGAAATCCCCAAGGTTGAACACACTCAGCCTGTGCCCATGACAAGGACTTTCTGGTCTTTTCGGTGAAAAACACAAGCTACGGCAAATTGACCTGCTGCAAACAGAGTTCATAAAAGCTGAGGCAAGGCTAGATTATGGAAGTCCTAAAAAGGTTAAGGTAAGATTTATGTGGGCAAGTAGAGTGGTGGCTTCAGAGTGCATTAAGGAAGGTGGTCAGTTTACTACTCAGCACGACTCTGCCTGCTGCAGCCAGATCCTATGGTATAAACCAGTATGATCAAGCAGTAACTCTGTACCTGCAGACAAGAGGAAGGTGCCATCTATTTCCCCACCTGCCCAACCAGGCAGATTTCTGTCATTTGAAACCACAGTCGAGGTGGCCGATGAATGGTCCTGGTATCTTGGAATGACAATCTCAGAGCAGTTTGATTTGCTCTACCACTATTTCCTCTTTAACCCCAATCTGAACCAGGGGGGTTCTAAATAGGGTGACAGACATAACACCTCCAGGAGTGCGAAGCTATTTGTCCAAGGCTGTTCAGCCAAAGAGCTTTGCAATAGGGCCTCGTGTCCTCAAAGTTCTTGACCCATTGGTGGTGTCTTAAGAACAGCCACACTGGTCAGAACCCTTCTGGGACCTTGGTTAAAAGATTTTGTTCAAGCAAAAAAGACATCGGGAAACCAGCCATATAGACTGGCAGGTAAGGATGGAGGACTCTGCCTTCTCTTTTAGAAAATTTCAAGGAAATACTTTGTAAAAATATTGGCCATTTCATTTGTCGTCATTTTCCACTGAGTTTTCTATAACGTGTTTCTAAATATGTGACAAGAGGTTCCTCAGCGAAGTGAATTTGGTAAGTGCAGGGTTGAACAGAACTCCGTGAGAAAAATGTATTGTAGAGCTTCTCAGAGCCTAGTTTAATGTAGCAAAACTCCATACTGACTCATAATAGGAATCACCCAAAGAGGTTTTTGTTTGTTTGTTTCACGGGAAATTGTTATTTTTAATAGCTTTTTATTTTGTAATTATTTTTTTAAAAGATTTCATTTATTTATTTGACACAGAGAGAGAGATCACAAGCAGGCAGAGAGGCAGGCAGAGAGAGAAGAGGAAGCAGGCTCCCCACTGAGCAGAGAGCCTGATGCGGGGCTCGATCCCAGAACCCTGAGATCATGACCCGAGCTGAAGGCAGAGGCTTAACCCACTGAGCCACCCAGGTGCCCCTCATTTTGTAATTATTAAGAGTCACTAGTACAGTGAGTTTTAAAAGTAAACAACAGATATAAACTCATATTAAATAGTACATAATTTCATATACTCTTCACCCAGCTTCGCCCAACGAAAAAATTCTACACAAATATTGTGTATTGTCAAAACAAAAAAATTTGATGTGGTTATAAACAATACTGACAACTCAGTTACGTACTTTATTTGGATTTCATGAGTTTTTACATACACTTTCTTTTTTTGGTATGTGTGTATAGTTCTACAAAATTTTATCACATGTGTATATTTGAGTGACCAACACCACAGGTTGTAGAACTGTTCCATCACCACAAAGAAACTCCCTCATATCACACCTTAACAGCTTCACTATTCCCCCAACCCTAATCTCTGGCAACCACAGATCTCTTCTACATCTGTAGAATTCTGTCAGCTTGAGAATGTCCTATAAATGGAATCAGGCAGCAAATAATCTTTCCGGATTGGCTTTCTTCATGTAGGACTCTGACTTTGAGATCCATCCAAACCATTGTTTATCAATAATTTCTTCCTTTTTATTGCTCAATGGTTTTCCATTGTATGGATATACCACAATTTATTTATCCAGTTATCAGCTGAAGGATATTTGGTTGTCCCCAGTTTTTTGGCTATCACAAATAAAGTTTGTATGAAATGAATGTATGTATTTTTATATGAACAAAAATTTTTATTTTTCTAGGATAAATGCTCAGAACTGTAATTCCTGGGTTATGTTATTCTGCAGATCTTTAAAAAACTCTAGGTACCAACTTCTCTCACAAGATGTTTAACTGAACACAGATGCACATTCTCCATAAGGAGATCTCATTAAAGTAAACAACGTAATCCAGACCTATACCCACATCGACAAAGGCAACACAAAGGAGAAGCAGAAACAAACAAGGGTTTTCCACAAATTAGTTTATTGGAAGAGAAAAGTGGACATGGGAGGGACAATTGATGAAGCAGAATTGAGGAGGCCTCTGACTAGATGTGCCATGAACAAAGAGGCAATGAGCCCATTAAAGCCTGGAGCAGCTGGGGAAGGCTGAGGGAGCCTTGTATCTCACCAGAAGGCAACAAGGATTTCAGGGAGCAGAGGAGAAACTTAAATATGTGTAAACACAATGGGAGAAATCAGAGCATATATTTCCTGTATATATGAGAAAAAGGTGATACATAAAAGAAATGACCAGAGAACAAGAAAAAAGCTCTTGGAACTTAAGAATATGATTGTTAAAGGGGTGCCTGGGTGGCTCAGTGGGTTAAAGCCTCTGCTTTTGGCTCAGGTCCTGATCCTGGGGTCCTGGGATCAAGCCCCCCATTGGGCTCTCTGCTCAGCAGGGAGCCTGCTTCCCTTCCTCTCTCTCTGCTTGCCTTTCTGTCTACTTGTGATCTCTGTCAAATTAAAAAAAAAATCTTAAAAAAAATATGATTGTTAAAATTAAAAAATCTCTGTAGAAGCCTCAAGAGATAAAGTTGGAGAAATTATGTCAGAAAAGATTCTATAATCAAAGAAATAAAATAAACTATAAGATGAAATAAGATAAAATATAAGAGATGTCAAGTATTAATTCAGGAGGTCCAATATCTGATTAATGAGTTATCAAAGTAGGGAATAGTAAAAATAGAAGTGAGATCTTATTAAAGAATTAAACAAGAGAATTTCCTTGGATTCTTTAAATACAAAGGTGTCAAGTACCAAGCATAATGAGTAAGAAGAGTCTCAACTAGATACATTTGTAAAATTTCAGAACAGAAAGAATAAAGAAAAGATCCTTAAACCTTTCAGAAAAAAAAAATCAGAAGAAAGAATTATATTGGCATCACACCTCTTATCAGAAACACTGGTTGCTAGAAGACAATGGGTCAATGCCTTTAAAATTCAGAGGCAAAATATTTTGAATGTAGATTTCTATACCCAGGCATATCTTAAGTTAAGTGCTAGAAATAGAGCCTTTTCAGATATGCAAGTGTTCAGAAGTATGCCTCTTACGTCTTTCTATAGGATGTTTCTAAAGAATATATGCCAGTAAATAAAAGTGGTTAAACCCAAGGAGAAGGAAAATGTGGACCCCCGCCTTGCCCTGCCAAATGGGTTGTATCTGAGGGTAAACAACTATGAACAAACCCATGAAAGAATAACCAGACTAGGCTAGAGCAAAATGAGGAAATGAAATAAGTTTCTAGAGATAAAGGTAATTAATAGGCCAGAGATGATGATTAAGAGCTTGAAAAAAATTGAAGAAATTCTAACAGTGAAACACAGAAGGGACTAATTCAAAGTTGTCTCTATAGGAATATATACATATATATTTCTATCACAGTAGTCATATAAAATTAATTCAAATTAAAATTTGAATTAGTCCTTTGAATTAGTCATATGTATGTATATAGATCAATATATATATCACGGTCATATAAAAGCGTTGGTAAGTTCTCACTCTCACTGAGAAGGAAACGTGAACCCAATACAGGCAGGCATTTCTGCTCTAACATCACATGGGCATCCCTGAACTCGTTCATGATCTACAAAATCGTACAATAAAAATAATAGGGCTTACGGGGAAAATACGGTGTGGCTGAAGACTCAAAACTTGTGGAACTTTGTAACTAAAGCACTAACAAAAACATTGGCGATCCTAAGAAAAATATTAGCACAGTTAACTATTTGCTGACACCTGCAGCTAGAATCACAGCGAGTGTCTCTTTAAACATTAGGGTTCTGCTTCTCTTTGCATATCGTCGGTCCTTAAAGACATTTACATCTAATAGGGGCCAGGGCCATCAAAACTAAAACACACAATCTAGGGACAGCCTTCTTCATGGACCTGCTTGGTTTTTTTTTTTTTCTGCTTTTTTTTATTCAACACAGGGGCCATATCTTTGCTGCAAGACATTTGTAGCTCCTCCCTTGCTCCTTAATACAAAAGCTACCAAATCCACTCTTCTTGAATGAGTGAGAGGCGCCACTCCACAGTGTGTGTTTTCTTAAGATCTTTATATAATGTCAAGGGTCTCCTCCCTACACTGGATCGCTTCAAGTACAAATTTGCCCGAGAAACAAAAACTGTTCATGAACGAATACAATTTCTGTGTCCTGCCACGGTCCCCCATTTCCCAGTTGCACACGCACCAGAACAAACCGTTCCCAGCTCTGCAAAGAACAGTGACGTGAGCACAATAGTATAAATGCTGTTTATTGGTCCAGGACTTTTAGAATCCGCCTATTGACAAGCACGGTGCCCCACCCTTCCAGCCAGCGCCACCTTCATCCTAAGACTGCAGAGGCCACAGAGCGTGTCTGGGGGAAGGTCAGGAAGGGGGGTTTGAGTATGCCGCTCCCTGGTGCAGAGCTGGGGTGACTGAGGGGAGCAATCTGCTCAGTTTGGGAGGGGTAAAGGGGAGGAAGTGGTGTAAATGAGCCAAATCCTCATCGATCGTAGACAATATCCATAAAAATAATCGAAATGTGTTAGAGGACACATGATGGTAACCATCAAAACAACTAGAAGGAGAAAATTGAGTTGGTTTGGGGATAAAAGCCTAGAGGAAGAGCTAAGAGGGCAGGGAGGCAATTTAAGTTACTGTTGCTTTTCTTCATAAGCCTTTCTCGATTAACTTTTTTCTCTGAACCAAATGCACGTGTTAATATGATAGAAACCAGAAGCCATGAACTCTAAAAAAAATTGTTCTTATCCCATCCCTACAATTCAATGAGCACTGAGAAATTCTGATTCTGGTGGAGCCAAGACTTTGTATTTGGAAAAAGACCCCCAGAAAAAGCTGTTACTTTTCATTAGAGGTTAAGTATTATTGCCCTGGTCTGGAATTTGCGATTGTACAGGATCCTCGATAATGAATACTTTGGTTTGATGATCAAGACTCTTGACCTCCCATCACGGGAGGCAAGAATTTATAGCTCTTTTTTTAAGAGAAAGGATGGGTAACACTAACTTATGGATGTGCCTTTGATGACTCATCTCACTAACACATGCACATAGGCATAGGTGGTATAGGTTTGGGCCAAACTACCAGGCCCATGTAGGCTCTTGCTTATGAAGTGAGCTCTATGGGGTGACACTCATGCAAAGGTCTCTGTGGTAGCAGGACATCAGAAGCACTGTGTGCCTAGAAAATGCCAAGATAGGACAAGTCAGAGTGAGCAGAGAAATGAGAACTCTCTGAGGCAAGAGTTCTAAAATTTCTAGGCAAGACAAATCTGATGTCATTTATTTCCTTGAAGCCTAGCAGCTGCAAGGTCCATGAGGTACCCCAAACCAAGCATGTTATGATAGGAGAGGTATCACCCAGCCTATGCCAAGGTGGAGACCATGACCATGGCCCCAGGGGATGTTCTGTCAGGGATTCTGATGACTATCTTCTATGACAATGTCTCTGGAAAGGCAGTGAAGAGCGGTGAACACAGCTCTAGATTAGGAATCAGACTTTCTGGATTCTGTGGGAACCACAGTGTTCTTGGGGAGAGTGGGTCTTTGGTGTCCCTGGTATATTAGCCTTTAGCAAGGCCTCCCAAACAAACATGCGTCTTAAATAAAAAAATAAATAAATAAATACCTTGAATGCAAAAACAGCTTCAAAATATGTTTCCCAGGTGCCCCCTCCAGAATATCGCCCCACCCCCCACCATGAGCTTTCCCTACATGAAAACTCCGAAACGAATTACCATCTCGTTAGGCTTAGCTTTGCTTTCCATTTGCAGTATAGACTTTTCTCTTTGTTCCTTAGTTTGTTCATCTGTAAAATGGGACTGGGGAAGAGCATGAGTTAATTGACCCTTAGTATCTCTTCCAGCTCTGACAGTCCAGGATTGTGTGCTCTCCAAAGGGGAGGAATGTTTTGAGACACCCCCAGTTCCCACCGGGTAAGGCAGCTGAAAGCCAGGTAAGGATAAGGTGAGTGGCATCTCTTCATGTGTTCATCCTCCTGAAGCCTCAGGCTTTTGAGGAGGTACCCTTCTCCTTTCCAGATAGATTTCTGTCTTTCTAGGGAACAGAAGGTGAGAGCTGCTCGTCAATGTGGAGGCTTCACAAAAGCACAGGAACAAACATAGAGTTCTTAACAAATCCTCTATTTCCCCAGAAGTGCTTGGCTGCCTGTGGGGAGCAGGCTCTCTGCTGACCCAGATAAGCAGACCCGGGGCTCTGTGATGTCGGCATGAGGCACTTCAAGGTGTCCTTCTCCACAGGACATCGGGAGGCTGGGCGGCCCTGTCCAAACACAAACACGAAGGCAGTAGTGTCCCTACCTAGACAGATGCGAACACAAAAGAGACTTTTCAGCTAATAAGATCCTCTGGTGTCTGTAGCTCTAAGCAGGTAAGGTCATTAGAACCCTTCTTTATAATACATTTTTTTTTCCTCTTCATTCTGATGGAGTAAAAATAGGCTGAAGGAAGTGATTTTATTTCCCATTTAAGTTAGTTCAATGGGAGGTAAATTTTTTCTGTGTCTGTGTCTGTGTGTGTGTGTCCGTGTGTGTGTGTGTCCGTGTGTGTCCGTGCAAAAGATGGGGGAGCCCTGGGGGAAGGAGAGTTTTGAGATGATGCTATTGGGTCCCTTGGCTAAAGAAGAAAAATGTCAGGCTTGAAATGGTTTCCTCTGGGGGCTGTTTGTGGAATCAAAACGCCTCTCTGGTTTGCAGTTCTGAAAACCACTACTGTGACTAAAAAAAACCCACTTTCAATTTAGAGGGAAAAAGGCTACAGCTCCTGGAGTCCCCACTCGGCTGAGGAAAATGCTGCTGGATGGAGTGAATGCCACGGATCTGGATTTCAAACACCAGCATTGATCTCAGCATTGATTGGGGTTGTGTTGCTGATGGCGTCTGAGCTCCAAGCCCCTCCTTGTCCCCCAGGGGAAGGGGGATTGATCACAAGATGTAGCTATGAAGCCTGGATGGAAGAGGAAGGACAAAGGGGACCAGTCCCAGGAGGAGGGAAGGACCCCAACATGCTCTCCCAATAAAGTAAAATTCTGCAAATCAAAGTCTCACCCTGAGCAACTCTTACCCCCTATACTTTGTCAACACTTTTCTCCTGGGAAGGCTCAGTGCTTTGAAGGACGCTCAGGTTAAATCTCTATTTACACCACCACCAGGAGAGGGGCGTGGAGATAAATGATTAATCCTCCTTCCCTCTTATACCTGGGACCCTGTACCCACTAGATTTCTTGATCTATGAAGACCCACTCTAGGCATGCACTCTGCCTGTTTGGTTTCAGAATGATAGGCTAATGAATGGTTAATCCATTCAGCAAATATTCACTGAGCGCCTACTATGTGCCAGGAGCTTGGGATGACTCAGTGAACAAAACAGACACAGATCTTTGCCCTCAGGAAGCTTCTATGCCTGTGGGGGAAGATGGATAATAAAGAATAAGGAATAAGAAAGAAACAGTAAGAAAAATAAGAAATAGCAAATTATCATGTGTTCTAAGGTGATAAATGCTATGGAACAGGCAAAGAGTACAGTTGAGTAGGAGAAATTGGAAAGACAGAATAAGAGGTGCTCTCAAATGATCAGAATAAGAACTATGAGAAGGTGACACTTGAGTAAAGACTACAGGGAAGGGAGGGGCTCAGCTGTGCAGATATCCAGTGCTTGAGCTTCCAGGGAGAGGAATTGCTAAGTGCAACAGCCCCAGAGGGTAGACTACCTGGGTGTCTGAGGAACATCAAGGAGGCTGGTGTGACTAGCTCAGGGTGTACTGCCCACGGGTGGCCAATACTGGGTGATAGATAAGATCAGAGGGGTCCAAAATCCTATAGGATATTATTGGCCATTGTAAGATCTTTGCCTTTTATTTTAAGATAAATGGAAAGCCACTTGAGAATTTTAAGCGTGATCTGAATTAGATTTTCTAAAGATCACTCTGGTTGCTGTATTGAGAATAGAAGGCAAGGGTAGATCAGAGAGATGGATAGGCGAAGAGAGAGAATAGAAGCAGCAGAGGTGGAGATAGTAAGGGTTCTGTTTCCAAATATAAGTCTGGAGATTTCCTGATAGATTTGGTGGTAGTCTGAGATTTAGGGCTTGAGCAGTGAGAGAGCTTAGTTCCTCATAACTCAGATGGAAGGGAGGTTTCACAGGGGAGAATATGAGTTTTGTGTTATGCATGTTGAGACTGAGGTGTCTGTTAACAGATATCCAAGGGGAAATGCTGAGTAGAAGTCTGAAGTTATCCTGTTGGGAGATATCTGAGCTTTAAACCTAAATCTGGAGGTTATTTGCATACATCTGATGTTTAAATGCCATGAGACTAGATGTGATCACCAAGAAGGGGACTGGATCAAGGGCACTCTTGGGAACAGGACCTTGGGACATTCCAATATTAGGAGGTTGGGGTAAGGAGAAGACCAGCAAAAGATCTGAGAGAGAACAACTCAAGAAGTTGGAGTATGTGGGGTTCTTGGAGCCAGGGAGGGGAATGTATCAAAATCAGTTGATTCAGTTGCTGTGGGGAGGTCAAGAATGATGAAGACTGAGATATGGTCATTCTTTTTAGCAATGTGGAAGTTGCTGGTGACCTGAACAATAGCAGATTTCAAAAGTAATAGAGGCAACCCCTCAACTCAATCAGATCTAAGAGAAAAGGAGAAGAGAGGAATTGTTAACAATACATTCCTTGCACGAAAAATCAACTTGATTTTACTTGAACATGAGATGTTAAAGTGGTAAAAATCCTAGAAGAAAATGGTGGGGGTGGGGAGGGGGAGATAAGCTCCTTGACATCTGTCTTAGCAATGATTTTTAGGATTTGACAACAAAAGCAAAAATAAATAAGTGGGACTATATAGAACTAAAAGCTTCTCCACTGGGAGCAAAGGAAACCGTCAACAAAATGAAAAGGCAACATATAGAATGGGAGAAAATATTTGCAAATCTTATGTCTGATAAGGGGTTACTATCTAAAATATATAAAGAACTCATAGAACTCAATAGTAAAAAAGGCCAAACAATTCAATTTAAAAAATGGTCAGAGGAGGGGCACCTGGATGGCTCAGTGGGTTAGGCCACTGCCTTCAGCTCAGGTCATGATCTCAGGGTCCTGGGATCGAGTCCCTCATCCGGCTTTCTGCTCAACAGGGAGCCTGCTTCCCTCTCTCTCTCTCTCTGCCTGCCTCTCTGCCTACTTGTGATCTCTCTCTGTCAAATAAATAAATAAATGGTCAGAGGAACTGAATAGACATTTTTCTAAAGAAGACATATGAATGACCAACAGGCACATGAAAAAGTGCTTGACCTCACTAATCATCAGGGAAATGCAAATCAAAACCATCAGGGGATACTACCTCACATCTGTTAGAATGGCTATCATGTAAGAGACTAGAGGTAAGTGTTGGTAAAGATAGGAGAAAAAGGATCCCTTGTGTATGTGGGAATGTAAACTGGTACAACCACTCTGGAAAACAGTATGGGGATTCCTCAAGAAATTAAAAATAGAACTCCTATATGACCCCATAATCCCACTTCTGGGCAAATATCTGAAGGAAAACAAATCACCATCTCGAAGAGATATCTGCATCCCCATGGTCATTACAGTGTTACTCTTAATAGCCAAGCCATGGAAACAACCTGAGCGCCATTCATGGATAAATGGGTAAAGAGGTTGTAGCATGTACATACAATATTACTCAGCCATGAAACATGAGGAAATCTTGCCATTTGTGACAATTCGGATGGACCTTGAGGGCATTATGGTAAGTGAAATAAATCAGAGAAAGATGAATATCATATGATTTCACTTATGCGTGGCATCTCAACAAGCCAAACTCAGAAACAGAACAGATTCATGTGTGTCAGAAGTGGGAGGGGGAGGGATGGTGGAAATGGGTGAGAAACTTCTAGTTATAAGACAGATAATTTCTGGGGATGTAATGTACAGAATGGTGGCTCTAGTTAATAACACAGTACTATATACTTGAAAATTGCTAAGAGAGTAGATCTTAAAAGTTCTCATCACAAGAAAAAAAAATGTAACTGAGGTGATGGATGTTGATTTATTGTGGTGATACTCTCATAATATACACATATATCAAATCATTTGTACATCTTAATCTAATACAATATTGTATGTCAGTTATAGCTCAGTAAAACTGGGAGAAAAAAGTTCCTTGAAAGGGCTATGCTGCAGAGGGGACAAAGAAATGGGACAGCAAGGAGCAGCAGAAATAGGGCCAAGGTAAGTTCTGGTTTGGTCTGGTTTAATTTGGTTTGTTGTTCACTTTTTATTTAAAGGCTTTAAAGATTATATGAGTGAGAGAGAGAGTAGCAAGAAAGAGAGAGAGATTGAGTGTGTGTGTGTGTGTGTGTGTGTGTGTGTGTGTGTGTGTGAAATCTATCTCCTTAGCTTTGTAGGTGTACAATATGGGCTTGTTGTCTATAGCTACAATGTTGTACAACAAACCTCTAGAACTTACTCATCTTGTATAACTAAACTGTTATACCCCCTGATCAGCAACTCCCCACTTACGTGCTTATGAACCTGACTGTTCTATGAACTCTGACACCACACATGTAAGTGTTTGGCCTGCAGTGTTTGGCCTTCTGTGCCTGGCTTATTTCAGCCGGCACCGTGTCCTCAGCCTTCCTCCTTGTTGTCAACCTATTGCACGGTTCCCTTCTTTTTTAGGGCTGAATAATATTCCATTCTATGTACCTGCCACTTTTTTTTTTTCAGTCTTTTATCTGTCATTTGATATCTAGTTTTTTTCCACATCGTGTCTATTGTGAATGTGCTTCTTCAAAGAACTGGAGTGGATTTGGCTTAGTTTCACGTGGGAAAATAGAGCAGTAATCAGCCAACTAGCCAATGTATGGACAATTTGCCATCTATCAAATGGTGCCAGGTACTGAAGGAGAAATAGAAATTGAAACCAGATCCTTGTCTTCAAGGACTTTAAAGCCAAGTGAAGGGTGTAAATCATCTAGAAAAGAAAATCAGGGAGCTGTTGATGTGCCCAGTAGAAAGGTCCATAGATGGGAGTGGAAGTAGGTGGTAATGGACTCTGGTGATGGACGTGGGGGTGACAGACGTGGGGGCTCAGGACAAAGGGAGAATGGACACAGTGTTTGGTCAAATCCAGTGGAAAATGTGTATCAACTATGAAGTGCCTAACAGCATGCCTCATTCTCGAGACCATGTAGGAAGGAAAGGAAATCACAATGTGTTATCTGACCTCTATCATAGGAGTGAGTGAGGGGCCTCACACTGACATCAGACTGCCTCACCAGCTCTGCCACACTCAGGCCTGTTTCATTCTACCCAATCTGTATGAATTCTAAGATGGGGATAATAATTGTAGGAGATAAGGCAAGTGCTAAGAACATCATAAGCATTTGTCTATGAAATACACTTTTTTTTTTAATTGACAATATCATATTGAAATGATCCATTTACCTGGCTGGCTGTCTTGCTGGTCTCTGAGCTCCTTGAAGGCATACACTGAATTTTCTTTATTTTTATATTTCGTGGGGTATATTTAGATGTCCCAGACTCAGGGTCTGGTATTAGGGAGCACTTAGTTATGTCATGGATAATACGACAACCTAATTGGAGAGCTTTTATGGTTCCTATGCATGTTGATTGTCCAGACAATAAGATATTAATGAATTCTCATCCATGTACTGACTGTGAGGAACCATGTGGGTTACAAAGATGCCCATTTCCATCTCCTCCCTTTATGGCCTAGAAGGAAAGTCAAGGCAAGGGCATCAGGGATGCTGGAAGTGCTCCCAAAGGGGAACTCACAGAGCTGGGGGACCCAGGACAGGAGGAACTGGCCTCCCATGCCCTTCCTCCTTGTCTCAGCTCATAGTCAGACCTTTCTTCCCACCATCTCTCCCAAGTTAACCCGAGAAAAGCATCCCCAAAAGTACCATGGGGTCACTATGGTCTCTTTTCCTTTTTGAGCTTATGTCTAGACACAACTCAACTTAGTGAGGAAGTAGCATATTTTTGAGGGCTTATGAGGAGTTGGACTGGCATAGGGTCTATTAGACATTATCCAGTATACTTGGAATGACTTTGCTTTATAAGCCGTGATGACCAGAATAGATCTGTAGCTGGTGAATTCATTGGAGCCCTCTTCAGCCCTCTGATATCTCCATTGTAATGGAAAATTCTTGATGAACTCTCCTGATGGAGAGAAGTACAAGTAATCCCAAATGTGGCTGTCAGTTATGTCTACTCGCCCTTGGAATGTAACTCAGGGTTTCTGGTAAAAAGTTAGTTTATTTGCTCTTCTAGAATCATAAGACAGAGCAAACCGAATGATGATGCTGTGGTATAGAGGTCAGCTCAGAAAGTCCTGGAGAAATGTCCATTTTCCTAATAACATTATCACAAAGCTCCACTGCCTGTTCTAGGCAAGAGAGATGTTTTCGCTTTCAGACTGATGTTTTGCACCAGCTGGAGCAGAATTTTGTCCCCTTTTCCTTCTGACTAACACGTTTACTGACAACATGCTGGGTTTTGGATCTCCTGACAGAATCTCTTTGAACAGCTCACGTAGGCAGTGGCTTTAGTTATTGTCCAGAGAATAAACCTGAACTTCCACAGTATGGGCTATGAAAATATCCACCAGGTTGGACCACCTGCAGAATTTCAAGATTTGCTTTCTTCCCTAGATAAATACAAATGTCACCGTGCCCTGCTCCTGGGATAGTCCATAGCATCCATTTATATCAGAAGGAAGTCCTTACTCGATGCCGAGTACTATGCAGGGTGTTTGGGATAGAAGCACAAACGCTGCAGAGGCTGGTGGTCTAGGCAGGGGTTCAGGCTCAGAAAAGAAGAGAGTGTTCGAGATGGCAGAGCCACCATATGCATGGGTGAGGCAGCGAAGTCAAGGAGCCTATGGTCAATTCTCCCTTAGTTAGAACAGGGAAGAGGCCCTACAAATGAGACAACATGGATGGTGAACAGAAGACTTCTGGGAATTATAGGAAGGAAGGCTTGGTGATTGAGGGGAGCAGGAATTCTAGGTAGAGGGAACGGTACCCAAGGACAAGGAGCTACTACCACCAGGCGTGTGTCCCTGCTCATGCAGGGGTTTGCCTCTTGGATCTTTACCCACTTGCCAAGTCCTCTGTAGATTAGAGGCTGTGAGAGAGGCAAACTGGAGTTGGGTCTGAGCTCCCTCCACCCCATGGTGAGAAGGAGCTAGAGGTGCCCAGGGCCCCACATTCTCTGGGGACACCATCAGCCCCCAAGCTCCCATCTCCTGCTCACTTTGCACAACAATTTAGTACAGTGTCTCATGTGGCAGCTACTGTCAGCCCTGCTCTCACGATCACCACCTCTCTTCAGGGGCTACTTCAGAAGACGGCTCTCTGGGCATCCCAGAGTTGGCGTTGGAATCATAATGGTGTTAGGAAGACAGTGAACGCAATCAACAGGAGACGCGAGTGACGGCATCTGATGTTGGAGGACTGAATCATGGGGACGACGAGAGGGGACATCCCTATGGTCTCTATTTATTTGTTTACCTAACTTCAAAATTCTTTCTGGGAGCTGCATAGACAAAGCCTGCTTCATCTTTCCAGGCATGAAAGGCTAGGTAAAGACACACGTCAAATGAAAATAACCTTCTTAGTCACAGTCAATATTTTTTGAAGTTTGACAACAGGTTCTTAAATTCAAGAGCCTATTTCCTGTTTGGGGCTTACTTTGTTTTGGGGGTTTGCTACAATTTAACAATGACTTTTTGCAGCAAACACCAGTCTTGACTCGAAGGAAGCACAGCACAGCTGATATTTGGCATGCTCTCTAGTCCCCAAAGGGCGATGTTGTACACTTCCATGTCTTCTGAATCTTCTGCTTCATATGCTGGTTTTCAAACGTTCATTTTACCAGTAGGCAGAGGGCGAATCTTCCTTTTCGGTTCTTCGCTGGCACTCTACTTCTCCCTGTTGACTCATTTTTTTGATTGACATCTTTATGTGTGTGTGTTCTTGCTTGGCAAGCAGTGTAGAGTTCGACACAAGCTGGAAGGGATGCTGGGAGGTTATGGTAACAGTCTAGGAGAGCTGGTGAGGGCCCGAGCCATGACACCGAGTGGGGGTGGGTATGTGGGCTGGAAAGGGGAACGTTCAGGGTGGCCACCCCCCCACCCCCCGAGTTGCTAGCTTGGGGGACTTGGTGCTACATAAGTCCAGAACCAACACAGAAGGAAAACGCAGCTCTTTTGAACCTATTTGGTTGAAGGTACGTGAAGGATGTGCAGGTGAAGAATTACACCCAGCTGCTTATGCAGGTCTAGATTTCGGGAGTGAGAATGACAGGGCCAACGAAGTGATTCCATATATGCTAGAGTGCCAACCCACTCCACCCACCCCCTCAGAAATAAAAAGTTTGCAAGGTCACATGAGAGTTTGCAATCCACGCCATGGAGACATGTTTGTTTTAATATCAGTTTCTCAAATCCCTCCTTTCATCTTTCCTGCCGGAGACAGGCTGAGAAACAACGTGGAAATACCAGAGAACACAGAGGGAGCGAGGAAGAGCAAATCCAGACTGCTGAGGACCGGAGCTGCTCAGAATGGGTTTTTGCTTTTCTGGTTGGCCCTCTGGCAGAACTGGGTATCTTGAAGTTCTTAGAAGAAGCAGGTAGCAGTTTTAGTGACTTCCCACATGAGCGTGAATTTTCTACACAGACAATAGATCATCACAGTACATCTGGCCCACAGTGCCTGTGGTGGTGCAATGAGTTAACACCAGAGTCATCTGACAGATGATAAAATCCTCCTGGCAGTTAGGATGGGTTGGACCGGCGAGAGGGCAGGCACAGAGCACACCGCGCTAGTTGTGTAGTTGCCCGGAGTGGTGCTTCTCTGTGACCCAGCGGCTCCAACATATCAGGAAGCTGGAAGGCTGGAAACGCCAGCGTTGATTCCTTTTATGAGCCAGAGCACGCCGGCAGCTGAGAAACCACACTTCTCTAGTCTTTTCAGCCAAACCATGCTTTGGTCTTTTCTGTCACTCCCACCTCCCAATTAGACACCCGGAGTCCCTCTACCACCTGCTACTCTGCAAGACAAGTCCAGCTGCCCTGATGTGGGAGAGGGAGGATGAACACTGAGCTCTCCAGCCTGGAAGAAGGTAAAACAGCGACTGAGTCCCCCAGAAGTGAGCTGAATTCACTTCTAGGGAAGAGAAGGGAACTACCTTCCCCTCAGAGAGCCAAAGGGTTGTTGCAGGGTCATCACTGGTCACAGCTCTGGTGGTGGTGATGAGTTTGAGGAACACTTTGTATAAGCTATGAGGACTTTAAATAATGCAGCAGTGCTGCAAATTCCCATCTCTGATGAAGTTTAAGTTAGAGAATGTAGGGGGCGCTTGGGCGGCTCAATGGGTTAAACGTAAGCCTTTGGCTCAGGTCATGATCCTGGGTCCTGGGATGGAGTCCCGCATCAGGCTTCCTGCTGAGGAGGGAATCTTCTCCCTCTCTTCTGTGCCTCCCCCTGCTTATGCACTCTCTCTCTCTCTCTCTCTCTCTCTCTCTCTCTCTCTGTTAAATAAATAATTAAAATCATAAAAAAAGAAAAAAATGTGGAGAAGTCACAGTACATAGTATCTAGTATTTAATAGATGCTTAGCATATGGTAAATACTTGTCATTTGAGGAGTATACACTTCAGACCAGGATTTGAATCTCAGCTCTACCCCAGACCAGCTCTGAGATGTAGGGCACTTAGTGACTCCCCAGAGCCACCCATTTTATTATCTCTAAAACTGGGTCAGAAGTATCTACCACTGAGGGTATTGTCAGTCGTAAGATCAGCTAAAGTAAGTAAAAGGCTTTAATTTGAGATAGCATTAGTATTCTTTTTGAAAATATCTGATCATAGGGCTCTTTTCATGCTTCACATTTCTAGAGAAAAATATCCCTCAACAAGGTCAAAAGCAGGTTCCACCGGGACCATTCACTACAGTGAATCTAAGCTACATGTTAACTTAAACTGAGATTGGCCAGAGGGAGTGTAAATATTTTAGGCTTTGTGGGCCATATAGTCTCTGTCCCAAATGCTCAAGTCTACCGTTGTAGGGCTGAAAACAGCCATAAACAAAAATGTAAACAAACAGATGTGGTCATGGTCCATTGAAACTTGATATACAAAAGTGGGCAATTGCCCCAATTTAGCCCACGGACATAGTTTGTTGACTCCTGACTTAGACATACACATAGTGCTCACCTCACATGTAGGCACTTGCTGATGAAGCATCCTTAAGAGAAAAGCAGGAAAGAACTTCATGCTCCCACTACCATTCCCCACGATGTGCTGAATACTAGAAATTCCACTCTTAGAAAGTCATTCCTTTGAAGTAATCATCAATCCATAGAGAAAGGAGAGGTGCCTTTTGAAATGGAAATAAAGAGAATAGTAAGGAAAGATTAAGCTTTAATTGGAACTGTGGTATTGTGTACCTCTTGAACTGACTGGCCTTGACTTTGCTGGGCATCACCAAGCCCTTGGAGGGAGGAGAAGTAAAAAAGAATAGAAGGAAGGAAAAACGGAGTAGATTTGATGAGGACTTCCTCTGGGGTCTTCCAAATCAAACGTCTCCTCTTAGATTCCTTACCATTTTGCATTCCATCCCCAGTTCCAACGAAGATGTCTTCATCGCACAGAACAAACCAAAAAGTGGATCTTTCATGGCCTCGTTCTGAGACAGTGGATGGCTGCTTTCAATAATTCCTAAAGCCTGAGGACCTCAGTTTCCAAGTTTGCATCATAAGAAATTGTTGTCTTTTAACTGGAATAGCTAGTTATTTTTAACTATAATTTAAGTAAAGTTTTCCTTTTGCGCTTGCCATGTATTTCACCTATTCTGTACTCATCTTTCCATGACCCCTGGCCTTGCTTCTCTGAGCCCTGCCAGCAGGTGCCTCTGTGCCTCCCTCCAAGGGCTGAAAGCCACTGGGGGGTGGTGGGGAACGTATACCTCCACGAATCTGCCCTCACCATGACCACCAGCACCCGCACCATATTACCCAACACCAAAGCATCCATAGGTGCTTAATTAATGTTTGTAAGAATTAATTCACAATTGACAACCTTGTTGGTGTTAGTAAAGGGGCAGAAAACTACTGTACTAACCGCCAATATCTCCCCGCCCCACCCCACCCCTGCGCCCTGCGAGGGTGGAGGTCGCTGGGAAGAGGAGCATCCATTTAGCCTCCTGGGAGCCCAAATCCTTCTGCACACCTTTTCTTTCCCACTCATGGCTACCTCTAGCCCACGTAGCTTAGAAACCCATCTGGCATTTGAACTTGAATAGAAGTGGAGATGATTCAACAAACCTGCTTTAACTGTCTTTTACTTAACCTAGCTTCATAATGCAGGGAGCAAATGTGGGCTAAGAATGCCTCAATCCTCCTGTACCCAAGTTCAGGGGTGGAAAAATATCCTGGGAGTCTTCTATTACCTTTAAGGCAAAAGTCTTTACTAAGGAGTACTTTCCTGAAGGAGTCCGATCACTGGGAATGGGGGGTTTGTGGGGGGGGGGGAGGCAGGGAGAGGCAGGGAAGGAGGAAGAGCCTAAATGAGGGGCATTAACACACTCATTACTGCTCACTGCTAGGGCCCAGGTATGACTGAACATTCCATGTCTCAGAACTCACTTCCCAGAGGCCCTGTGGACTCCTGTCTTGGGACACTCCACCTCAGAAGGAAGGGAGAGGAAGGTATCCACCAGATCATGACCTGGAGGGACATTAACGGCTCCATACTTCACAGCTGCACCTGCGTGGCCCCAGAAGTTCCCATAGTGAGTCACACTGCAGGGGCAGCAGGGACCCCACTGGAAAAGTGAGAGCAGGCAGTGCAGTCCTGGGGGCGTGGTCAGACCGGGCTGTCCTTGGTCCTGGCGTGGCAACCAGAGCACAACAAGGGGTCTGAGGCCTTGGGTACTGCAAGGGGATCTAAGATGAGACATCAGAGTTGTCTGACATCCTGAAACTCCCTGCCTTGAGGCGTGGACTACCTGAAACGTAGTTTCTACACGTGCTCTCGTGCAGAGGTGGACCTGATTTTTATTCAACAATTCATTTCTTCCTTCCTTCATTAACCAATTCAGGTACCCCCAGTGTGCCCCACACTGTGACAGATAGGAAGAGCTCTGTCTTTCTAGCACAATGAAGGCCCCTCGTCTACCATTTTAAAGCAATGCAGCCTGCCTCCCTGGCGAATCCCTCCTGATGCCGCACCCCCCCCCACCTGCTTGGACCAGTCATCCCATGAGTTTTACCCAGAAGTGTTGAGTTGCCCACAAAATTCATGCTGCAAGGCCCTAAGCGGTGGGTGGCCCGAGAAGAGAATGTGTCTCTTCCAAGGGAAAAAAAAAATCTTTCCTATAAACCTAAACACTGCTACTTATGCACCCTCCCAGCTCATCATTCTGTAGACACTCAGGCCCAGGGTATGGGGTGAGGAGGTCCAGCATTCCAGAGTGGCATCTTGCACTGTTAACTCAGACCCTAGGAGGAGATAAGCTACAGAAGTCTGGAACGTCCCAGTGTCTCAAAATTTGGGGACTGTCAGTGGATTAGGTTCTGAAGCAAATTCTTATAGGTTAGAGACAAGAAATTACTGATTTTGTATATTTGTGTTTCGTCCATCCATTCTGTCATTCGGCTATGGTTCACCGTGACCATGACCGGGTATAATTATGTCCATGTTGCAGATGTGGAAACTGAGGCTGAGGGGCTAAATAACTTGCTGAAGATCACAGAGCCAGTAAAAGGTATTTCTAGGGTTCGAGCCAGGTTTTGGAAGTGAATGTCACCTTTGTCCTACGCAGAGGTTCAGCCTATCCCCGTGTGTGTCCTCCAAATCCACTGACCCCGCGGCCCAGCGTTGGCGGCAGCCGATCCTCACCCGCCATATGGGAGACAGGGGCCTTAGGACCCAGGGATTTTCCCCATGGTCCTTTAGCTGAGTATTGTCAGTGGGCAAAATGCCAGTGCTCAGGGCTCCATCTTCCCTCCCCTGCCCTCCCTCCAGCCCCCTCCTCCCTCACCTAGCACAGAGCCAACTCACTCCCGGTAAATTCAGTGTTTTTCCATTCCAGTGAGCTCAGCCTCTACTTTGATTCGGGTGCAAGCAGCTGCAGGTGCCTCAAGTCATCATCTGCTTTCTCTCCCCCCTCCCTCGCACCGCAATGTCATCCATGTTTACTTGCTGCTCTGGACTTTAGATTCTGTCACAATGCCAGTCGGTGGGGCCGCCAGGCAACCCAGCTGACAGTCAAATCTGTGATGCCGAATCCTTCTTCTGGAAAAAAGGGCTAAAGAGGTTAATACACTCAAGTCAGGATAAACACACCAGCTGTTAGAGTTTCTAATATTTAATATCATTATCAAATAAATAACTCCGGAAAAAAAAGTCACACACACATACGCACACGCGTGCGCAAAGTACACTCACGCCGCGAAAACCCATGGCGGCCCGCTGCTCCCCCCACGGTGGTTAAAGAGAATATTAATACATTATCTTAAAAGCCTCCACCGTGGAGTAATGGCTAGGGCACAATTAAGAAAACATTTGCATTTAGCCCACCGCTCTTCTTGTCCAGAGACTCCCTCCCCCAGGTCAGCCTGGAGAGAGGAACCAGGGGAGCATAAGGTAGGAGGAACAGGGAGCGACAGTTTCAGGTTTTCAGCTTGGTCAGGGAGGACCTCAGCTCAGGGAACATTTGTCTCTGCTTTTGCTTTCCTCTATTAGAAAATGCGCCACCCTTTTCACTACAAAACACGAGATCTGTTTTGTTTTGTTTTGTTTTGTTTCTGGAGGAAAATGTCTATTCGGACAATTTTTGCATTCCTAACTGTTTTGTGGGGACTGGTCGGCGGGCAGTGCTTCCTTGTCGCGTGCTCTTTGGGCTACTTCGTGCACAGACACCAGCCAGAGTGATGAGCATCTATTTTTCTTTTGTGGTTCCAGCCCCCCGATTCCCTGAGCATTGACGTTAAGGATGAGCAGGACAGAATTTTAACGGCCTGTTAACTGTGTCAGGAAATTACGAGTCCGGTTTTTTTTTTTTTTTTTTTGCCCCAGCTCACTGGCTGCTGTTCACCTGGGCTACAGGAACAGAAAATGATGATGATCACATTTGGGGGGGGGGGGAACGTGGGCTAATTTTTTTTAAGGCTCCAACAAAATGTTTTCCAGGTCACAAAGCACTGAGCAAAATGAGCTCCATATCTAGTTTATGTTGTATATTATAAGGGAAGCTGGTCTCAGTGACTCTGTTAAGGTTCCATGAGCATTTTTTGAGATAAAGCCTTCATTTCAAGGGGCCAGGGTTGAGCTATTTCCCTTCTCATCAAGCAAAAACCTGGCATCCTGTTTGTCTGTCCAGATGTATTTTTGTTTGGGTTTTTACACTGTTTGATTGAGATCAAGTCATGAATTTCTGCTGTCCGGATGGGCAGAGGAATGACAATTTGCGGAGTCTGAGGATGTGTGTTGTTTAGCTCAAAAGCACAGCCAGATGAATTCGGGTGAAAGGGACGGCTACACCGCCAGGATAGCCAATAACAGGTCAATTTCTCCTTCACAAACTTTTAACAATCAGATGGGGAGGGTATAGTTTTAATACTTTCTGTTATCTGGGGCTGTATGGGAGGAATGGATCAGAAGGAAAGAATCCAAACAATTTAAATGGGACTTTGTTCTAAGAAGACTCTCATGGTAATTTTCCTGTCGACGTCGTATCGGCGTGAAGGCTATCAAGATGGTTGGACTGTCCACACGTGTTCTGCTTAACGCTGGGAATGGTGAACATGTAAATGATTTTTCCCCACACACCTCTGCCTATGGTCCTTGATGAATTTCCAATGGTTGGGTGGCCCCTTTGCTCACTCAGGCATCCCCTCCATGTCCGGCCAGGTCCCCAGGCCCTTCAAATGAATTTTTCAAGCGTGTAGAAAAAATGCAGCCAGGGGGCAGGAATGAAGGCAAGAATGATGAGTCTCCCAGGGAGACCAAGTGGGAGGAAGGGGTGTCCCAGAGCCGATCTCGGTGGTGAGGAGGCCAGCGCATGTCCTCACCTCTCAGCACCGCGGTTATAGAGAGAATGAAACCATGCCTGGAGTTTGGGGAGTTGCCTGAAATTTAGATATCTGGTTGTAGTCTTGATTTCTATTCAGACATATCTGGATTGGAGATGAGACCAAAATTATTGTTAGAGTAACGAGGATGAAAGAGAGGAAGGAAATGAAGAGGAAAGTGGTGGCATGGAGAAATGGAGAGAAGGGGGGAAGAGAGAGAGAGGGAAAGAGGAGGGCAGAGAGGGAGAAACACCAAGGCCAGCTCTCAAACCCAGAGCTGTGCTATTTTGCTGGCCTCTGTGCCCTAAGCCTGACCTCCTTTCATGCTTTTGTCCTCCACGAGCTGACTCACAACCACGTTCTGGGTCTAGATCAACCCATCCTGCTCCTCAGTGCACAACTGAGTGTGTTTTCTCCCCTCTGCTTCATCCCCTTCATGCATGAGGCTGTCTCTGCCTTACTGTCTCCTAGTGGGAGAAAATATCTCCACTGCATAGCTTCCCAAACATCCTGGTGAGCCTAGCTTTCCATAAATGTTTGCAGAAGGAAGGAAGGGATGGGGGAGGGAGGAAGGAAGGGAAAAAGGAAAAAGGGAAAGAGGGAGGAGGGAAGGAAAGAAGGAAAATGAGAGAACTGAGGAATCCTTAGAGATTTACCCAATAGTAGTGTAAATCCAAGAACTCTCCTACGGTACAGACATTTCATTTCAATGAGATGCTATTACAACCATTAGCTAATAACAAGAGGAATAGAGAGGTCTTAAAGCTTAAGTGAAACAGTGGTATTGACGTTCACTCTCAAGAGATGTCCTTCTACGCTGACAATAAATGCTTACAATGACTTTTCACGTTAGAATATATCTGTCATTGATATAAAAATGTAAAATAGATCCTATTTTATTACTAATCTTATTTAGGAGCTGAATGATATCCTTTTTTAAACAAATATACACACAGGTCGTTAAGATAACCCAGGCCTAACCATCAAGGGAATGGCACGAATGTGAAGTCTGAGACACGTGGACTCCAAAGCAGTTTTGGCTTCCCATCTCAGTGACCGAGCTTCCCTGTGAGTTCATTGCACCCGAGACCAGGTCAGCTCAGAAAACAGGAACAGAGTAACAAGGGTCCCTCCGTTTTGATTGAACTTTCACTTCCTTCGGCTCTTATCACTTGACTTTATTCCCAGGAGATCCTTGTAAGATGAAGAAGAAACTGACTTCCCCCTTCCCTGCTGGGGCTCTGGCAGCCCGGTGGGCTCAGGCGACTTGTCCTGGGCAGCTGGGCTGTGCAACAGAGGGTTGAACCTGTCCCCCCAAGTGTCGGCGCTGAGCAGGATGTGCCTTATTCGTGGGACCAGGTCCTTGACTTAAGCCGCGTTTCTGCTTGTCTTCAGGGTAAAAAAGAAGAAAAAGGATTAAACAGGACTGACATTAGACACCAAGAAGAACTTCCTGTTGCTAGGATGATTGTAAAAGCGGGAGGAAATGAGCGGGAGTGCCGCACTGATTTCTCCCACTGAATTACAAATGTCTCACCCTTAGTCCCGATTCTCACTTAATTCCCAACTCCAGGCAGGTGATGGGCAAGCAAGCCTGCGCCACAACCTTCACTCTGAATTCTCTGCCTCCCTCCAGGTTAAGCCCCATACTTTATTTATGGGAATTTTTTTTTCATGTAGACATTTTACTCTCCTTGCTGCCCAAGGTGGTTCCCTAAACTGCTGCAAACATTCCTTGTCTGTATATTTTATTCATATGGATCGTTACTGGCCCATCCCTTCCTGAAAGAGCTGAAATTTGCCCTTGAGGCATCAGATGGAGTAGTCAAATTGTCAACTGTGTCTCCTAATTGAAGTGAACATTGGCACAATATTTGTGGACTGGAAATAAACAGCCCCAGTGAAGTAGCAGGTTTGCAGCCTTCATGAGCTTGTCCAGGTCTTGCTGAGAGCTGAGGGAAACGTGCAGAGAGAGAAGCTATTTCTCCTGGAAATGGAAACTTTGGAGACAGAGGGGGGCAGGTGAGTCTGTCTTCGACTCCAAATCTCCTAGAACCAAGAAGGGCTAACCTGGAAAAACCACAGTGTGGCTAGTGAGGTTTATTTCCAGCACTCCTCCCTCGCCTGTCCTGCTCCTTCCCGTTCTGGGGTGCTTCCTTCCCTAAAATGCAAGAGTCCAGAATCAGCCGGCTTGCTGTCCTGCCAAGCCCTCTTATTAGCAAGTTTCTACTATCAGAGTGAGGAACATAAAGTGAAAGGGTGTTCAAGTCACAAGAAGCCCAATGACCAACACTGTCTTCTCCCAGTGTCTCCTGAGCCCCAGCAAATGCACAAGTTCTGGTTCAATATTGCCCAAGCTCTCCTGGACCCCGGCGTCGGTCTCTCTGACAGCGTTGCAGTGAACACTCTTGGGGAGCTGGGTATGAGGCAGTCAGAAGTAAAGCCTTGCAAGCTGCAACCCCAGATGCACGTGAGAGAGTGTTGGGTCCTCCCAAGGTCATATGCCAGAGTAGGAGAGTGCAAGGGACCCAAGTCAAGCCCAGAGCTGAAAAGCTTGCCTCTCCAATGAGGCTGTGCAAAATCACAGCGGGGCTGAGCGTCTTCCTGCCAGTCCTGGTCAAGTCCTGACTGTCCCTCCCCACCACTTTCTTGCTTTCCTCAAGAGATCAATCAGAAGTAGGTCATTTGCTTCCATGAAAGCTCCCTCTGGAGTGGGTCCCTCTTGCTCCTGCTCTCCATTGCTTTCCCTCTGGTCTGTTCCAGCAAGCCCCGAGGCCTCCTTGGCAGGCATGAAGCCACCAGCCCCTAGACACCCTCCTCCACTGCTGCCCCGTTGGAGATGTCATTCTAATGCACCAGGCTCCTACCAAGAAGCTGCCTAGATTCTAACCCCTGGAAGGTCTTACTCTGCCCTCTGCTCGGTTGAGATGGGGGAGCTGGCCTGAAAGTATTAACAAGCGCCGGGAACCTTCGTTAGGCTTCTCTGGTAACGACTGGATTTTCTCCACTTCCCCGGAGAGAGGAGAGAATGGGAGCACGAGAGACCAAGATAGAACATTCCTGCAGTGACCCTGACAAGGCCTCTCTGCTCAAATCCCTCTTCAGGATGAAAGAGAAATTGCATTTCTAAGGTCCCTTTAACTCACCTCAGAAAGACTTTGTGAGGTCAGGGCTAGGAATCCCTCTGATGTGAGGGCGCTGCTCCTGCTCACATTCTCTGCCCCCGCACTTCCCTCTGATTGGTAATGATCTGCCCCAGTCTGTCCAGACCACGGATTAGAGTCTTTTAAGGACAGAGCTGCTGCTTTCACCACTGCGTCCCCAGCCCCCAGTACAGCCTGTCCTAGACTCTTGCTGTTTGCTGAACTGAAGAAACTTTCCGAACTAAACAAGTGCATGAACCTCGGGCACCTACGCCCAACCGCCTCCCCCAAGCCCAGCCTTGACCTTTATCAGAACAGGTAAGCCAAGTCAGCTGCCCTAAGAGACTTGAAACCGTTCCCTATTACCAGCTTTTAGGGACACTATGATAAATCTTATAAAGTGATATGGTGCTTTTAAAATTCTTTGTTGTAAGTCATTTGTTCTTTAGGGTTAACAGAAACCAAGTGGGGCTAGGGGTGGGGACACAGTATCACTTCAATTAAGCTTGACCTCTCCTTGCAGATTCATGGCTTTGTCCCCTTTAAAAGAATCCTAATGTCTAAATTGGACCGATTGGGAAAAGTATCTTGGAGATGGGGGTATTTTAAAATGCAACCCAAAGTGTCAGCGAGCGGCCAGCCAGCAGCCTCACACATTTGTGTCAGATCAGCAACAAAGCTAATGAAATCCAGTCTCCCTATGTGTCCTTCTGGAATGGGACTGAATTTGTAAAAGCCTGAGACTTGACCAAGCCTTGTTTAAATGTTCTACTATTTTCTATCCCTACCCTGAGTCTTGAACATGAGATCTTTGTGAGAGCTTGGTTCCAGAAGATGCCAAAACAAAGACGTGCTGATGTCAGGTGTCAGGGACAGGAGATCAGTCACTCCTCTTCTATTGGGCAAAATTAATCAGTAAGGGTTGACCTGCTCGTAATCAAGAGCACAAACTTATCAAGACTTTCCCCACGTGACATTCCGTGTGGATTGGAGATGATAAGGGAATGTGGGATTTTCCAGCATGTGCTCTTACAGAAAGGCTGAAAGTGTATAAAATTACCTCGGGAAGTAAGTTCCCATGGAGGACAACTTTTCAGTCTCCCTCCTATCCGCCTCAGAGACCTACTAATGGGCAGATCTAAAGGCCTTTCCAATTTTTCATTTTGCTTGACCTCTCCTCTGTAGCACCTGATATGAGTGGCCACGCCCTCGTACTTAATAAGGATTTTCGTTGTCCTGAGCCCTGTGCTCACCGTGCCCGAGGCGTGGTGCTGGGCATTTCAAACATCTTAACCTCATTTGCCTGTAATGACTGGAGACTTCCTTCCCTCGTCTTGGTTCTGGATCCTGCCCCTTCCTGAGTACTCCTGTTCCTACTCCTCACCTTCTCTTCTCACCACCAACTGACTCATTCCCTCGGGCTCTGCCTTTGAGTCTCTGCTCTTCCTTCTCTTCGTCAAAGAAACCATCTCCTCCCATGATTTTCTGTTACCTCCAAGGAGATGACTTTCACACGTGTTATCTCTGGCTCTCATCCATGTTCTTTTTTCCAGCCCCATGTTTTTCATTGCCTGTTGGACATTTCTATCTGGGTGTTCCACCAACACCTCAAAATAACTGAAAACAAGTTCACTATATTTCTCTCAAAAAATGGCCTCCCTCCCCATTTCCCTTTTTCTATTGATTCTACCAGAATTCTGGTCTTCATACACGTTAAATGCTTTCTTCTCCTTCATCTCTTCATAGCTCCTCAGCGACCCAGTTCCATGGGTTCTTACTTTGTCAGGGCTCCTAATTCTCCTTTCCTTTGATTCCCACTCCCATGATTCTAATTCAGGCCTTGTCGCCTAATGCTTCAGTTACTCTCCTTCCCTCTGAATTTATCTCTCTGCCACCTTCAGCCTTGTACATTGCTGTCTGATTAATCTCCCTAAAACATTACTCTCTGGAAGTAACACTGCTGATCAAAACCCTTCCCGATCTCCTCACCGACTAACCCTGGCACTTAAGACTTTCCAAAAGCTGGCACAAATCTACTTTTCCCAGAGCAAATCTATTATCTTTGAGAGCAAACTGGTCTCTTCAGTATCATCCCCTCCCCGCCTTCTCCCCTTCCTCCTCCTCTCCCTTCTCCTTCTTCTTTTCTACACACACACACACACACACACACACACACACACACACACAGAGTGAGAAAGAACACACGCAGTGGGGAGAAGAGAGAGAGAGAATCTTAAGCAGATCCCATGCCCAGTGTGGAGCCTGTGGGGCTTGATCCGATGACCCTGAGATCAACCCTCAGGTTGTGATCTGAGCTGAAATCAAGAATCTGATGTCTAACAGACTAAGCCACCCAGGTACCCCTCTCCTGTATCTTTCAAACAGAGCTTGTTTTACATCATTTTGCTCCTTCTGTTACATCTTTTTAAAACATTCCTCCTGTCTTCTGTCTGATACAAATCTTACCAAATCTATGTGCTTGGAATTTAGTAGTTTCATCCTCAAAAGCCATTTTTCCAACAACACTTGCTCACTTAGTGTCTCTGTATCCTATTTTGGAGATTCTCCTAATATTTCAGGGTTTTCATTATTATTATATTTGTTATGGTGATTTGTGATCAGTGGTCTCTGATGTTTTGAGACACCACGAACAGCACCTGTATGGGACAGCAAACTTAACAGATCCATGTGTGTGTCCTGACTGCTCCACGAACTGACTGTTCCTCCATCTTTCTCCCTCTCCCTGACCCTCCCCATTCCCTGAGACACAACAACATTCAAATTAGGCCAGTTAGTGACCCCACAATGGCCTCTAAGTGTGCGAGTAGAAGGAAGAGTCACACATCTCTCACTTTAAATCAAAACCTAGAAATGATTAACCTTAGTGAGGAAGCATATCGAAAGCCAAGACAGGCTGAAAGCTAGGCCTCCTGTGCCAGTTAGCCAAGTTGTGAATGCAAAGGCAAGTTCTTGGAGGAAATTAAAACTGTTGCTCCAGTGAACACACAGATGATAAGAAAGTGAAACGGCACATTGCTGATATGAAGAAAGTTTGAGCGGTCTGGAATGAAGATCTAACCAGTCACAACATTCCCTTAAGCCAAAGTCCACTCCAGAGCAAGGATCTAACTCTCCATAGTTCTACGCAGGCTGAGAGAGGTGGGGGAAGCTGCAGGAGAAAAGTCTGAAGCTAGCAGAGGTTGGTTCATGAGGTTTAAGGAGAGAAGCCATCATCTCCAGAGCACATAAGTGCAAGGTGAGGCAGCAGGTGCTGAGGGAGAAGCTGCAGCAAGTCATCCAGAAGGTCTAGCTCAGAGAATTCCTGATGGGGGCTATACTCAGGGCACCTGGGTGGCTCAGTTGGTTAAGCAGCTGCCTTTGGTTCAGGTCATGATCTCAGCGTCCTGGGATCGAATTCTACCCACATCATGTTCCCTGCTCAGTGGGGAACCTGTTTCTCTCTCTCTTTCTGCCACTCCCCCTGCTTGTGCTCTCTATCTTTCTGTGTCAAATAAATAAATAAAATCTTTAAAGAAAAGTGGTATATTCAACAACAGATTCTCAATGTAGATGAAACAGCCCTTTTGAGGGGGTGGGGAAGATGCCATCTAGAATTTTCATAGCTTGAGAGAGAAGTTAATGCTTGGCTTCAAAGCTTGAAAGGACAGGTTGACACTTCTTAGGGGCTAATGCAGCTGGTGGCTTTATCTTAAAGCCAATGCTCATTCACCATTCTGAGAATCCTAGGGCCCTTAAGAATGATCCTAACTCTGTGCTCTAGAAGTGGAGAAACAAAGCCTGGATGACAGCACATCTGTTTACAACATTGTTTACTGAATATTTTAGGCCTACTGTTGAGACCTACTGCTCAGAAAAAAAGATTCTTTTCAAAAGATTATTGCTTATTGGCAATGAACCTGCTCACCCAGGAGCTCCAGTGGGGATGTACAATGAGATGACTGTTCTCATGCCTGCTAACACAATATTTACTCGGCAGCCCATGGATCAAGGAGTCATTTTGACTTTCAAGTCTTATTATTTAAGAAATACATTTGTAAGGCTTGAGCTGCTACAGATAGTGCTTCCTCTGGTGGATTTGGACAAAGTAAAATGAAAACCTTCTGGAAAGGATTCACCATTTTAGAGGCCATGAAGAACATTTGTAATTCATGGGAAGCAATCCAAATATCAGCATTAGTGGGAGTTTGGTAGAAGTGATGCCAACCCTCATGAATGACTTCGAGGGGTTCAAGACTCCAGTGGAGAAAGTAAGAGCCGATATGGTGGAAATAGCCAGAGAACGGGAATCAGAAGTGGAGCCCGAAGATTTTGAGTGAATGGATGCAATCTCGTGGTAAAACTCGAACAGATGAGGGAGAAGAATGCTGCAGAAAAATCATTCATGAAAACAAGAGCCAATGGATGCAGCAAACTTCCCTGTTGTCTTATTTTAAGAAATTGCCACAGCCACCCCAGCCTTCAGCAGCCGTCCCATCCAATCACTCAGCGGCCATCAACATCGAGGCAAGACATTCCACCAGCAAGATTATAACTGACTTAAAGCTCAGATGATGGTTAGCCTTTTTCAGCAATGAAGTGTTTTAAAATTAAGGTATGTACAATTCATAGACATAATGTTTTATTCATTTAATAAACTACAGTATAGCATAAGCATAACTTTGTAGGGAGTGGGAAACCAAAACATTCAGTAGACTCACTATCTTGTGCTCTTTGCTGTGTGGCATGGGTCTGGGACCAAACCCGCAGCATGTCTGAGGTGTGCATGTCTTGACCCCCCGCCTCTGTTCTAGGCACTGGGATACAGAGAGGAATCATCAGCACAGGTCCCTGTTCTCATGGAGCTTACACTGGGGAGGGGAAAAAAAAAAAAAAAAAAAAAAAAAAAACAACCCAAAACAAACAACAACAACAAACAAATAATGAGATACTTTCAGATAGCAATGAACATTACTTGACTTCAGAACCCCCTTTGTGAAAGAGAAACACCGAATCGCAGAGAGAAGTTAATGGCCTTCTCAGACATCGATGTAGCTGGCGAATGACAATGCCCGGATCTAGGTCATTACTTGTTTTTCTTCCCATTACCTACATTACCTCTTGTTTCTTTAGCCCACTGTTAAGCATCTCGAGGTCAAGTCACAGTTTTCTCAAACTCGTCCTAGTACTTAGCATGCTACTGGGCATTTTTCAAGTGCTCACTGCTTACCTGCAGGAAGAAAGAATTAAGGAAAGCAGGAAGTGGGCATGCAAGAGGGCATCAGGGAGAAGTGGTGTTGTCCCTATAGCTCCCAGACCCTTAACATTCATTTTCCTTCTCTGAGTCAATGTACCTCATTACTGTCGTACGCGTATCCATATTTCTTAGCCCACCAGAGAGTCTCAGGGTTAATAAAGATGCTGTCAGGGAGTACTGGCTTCTATTTTTTACTACATTTCCCTTGCAAGTGGCAAACTCTGTCATTTGAACTGTGAGTATGACCCCAAGGGGACTCCGTGTCCAGCCGGCTTCCTACTCCTGGCGGTGACAAGTAAGAACAAAGCACAGCCTGGCAGGACCAAGACCGGGAAGAGTCAAGACAAGTCGTTTAAAACAATCTGTAATAGAAGATTGGTCACAAAATGGATTCCTTTACTTTCCCCTAATCCTTCGTTCACTACTCCTCAGCAAGAAACAGAGGGGGGGAGAAGGGAGGGAGGGGAGAGGGAGAATTATCACAAGTTCCTATTTATAGAATCAAAAGGCTGAGCAATACACTCTCTTCAAGGAAAGGGGGCATTAAGATGGCCTTTTAAATGGTCTCCCTCAGAGCTAAACGATCATTCTAGTTCCTTCACACCAACTTTTAGTGGACTCTATACTGATGATTGCAGTTTAACTAACAAAACCTGTAGAGAGGAATGGCACCCCCCCCAACTCCGACTTCCCTTTAAATTATTTTCCATTTAGCATAAATCCTATAGCATGGCACAAAACTTTATTGAATAGCTCATTTGAGCAGAGAATACTTTTGAAAGAATATTAGTAAACTCTTTCAATGGAGTCAAAACACCAAAATGGAAAATTCAAGTTTTGAAGAGAGCCATTAAGTGTGATTAAACCTTTAAAAAGCAGAGAACAACGCGTGCAGAAACTCTATTTAGCCATTTCATATCTTTAATTGTCCAAAGATTTACTTTAAAAGCACAGACATGAAAGGATGCTGAATGTTACAGTATTTAGAGGGGGGAGTGAAGATAAGCCCCGTTCACCAGCAAATGGAGCTCAGCCCAGAAGTAGGGACAACAAAAGCCGGCAGGGACCTGCTTCCTTCTACAATATAGAGAGCGAGTGAAATAAAAAGGCAGCAATTCTTGACTTAGCTTTGAGAAGCACAATGGGTATGATTAGGGATCCAGAGTGGGAGCGCATTGAAGCAGCAGTGACATCCACCAGTTAGCTGGTAATTAGGATGAAAACAGAGGGGAAAGAAGCCGAGGAGCAAGAGATGGGGAGATGGGGGGACACGGGGAAAGCGACGTGAAAGGTAGTTCGTTTTTAAATTGTAAGGATGTGAAAAAAATCACTTCGAGAGCTAAGTTGATCATCTACTTTCCTCCACTCATGCCTCGGAGATACAGGGTGAGAACCGAGAATCTGGGGTTTTTAAAAAGCCTTCGAGATAATGCCACTGCTGCCGATGGTCCCCAGGCCGGTTCAGGGGATGTCTAGAGGAAGACGGGAGAGATTTGGAGCTGAAATCTGAAAGAGCAACACCACCTGGGAAAGAGGGAGAGAAAAGGGTTCCCAGATGACAGGTGTCCAGCAGCTAACTTTCCTGCCCCTCTCTCCTCACTCTCCAGTACACAAGGCCATCGCGGGAAGGCAGTCAGCTGAGGGATTCTGGAGAGTATCAGCAAGAAGGACAGTTCCTTCTGGAAGAGGACAGGAAGGGAAAATAAAGTAAAACAACGAAAGGGAAAAAAACAGAAGAGGAAGAGGAAGAAAAAGAAAATGACGGGCAGGCAGGAAAGCAAAATCATGAGCTGAATATTCTCTAAGTGAAATGGAAGTGAACAAAGCAATGTGATAATAGACCTTTGTATATATGGACAGTATTTTAAAAAATAAGTAGTCATGTCTTACTGTGACTAGGTATTAGTAAAGCGGGATAAAAACACGTGAAATTAAGGATGGGGCAGATTGCTAGGTGGGTCAAAAGAGGGTGAAAATCTGTGGTTTACAACCTCTGCTCTGTGATCCCGAAGGGGGCGGCTCAAGGTCAACCACCGTGAGCGAGGGCCACCAACTTGGTGGGGCCGGGGGGGCCGGGGGACAGCCCCAGGCAATGTCCCCTGCCACAGCCAGAATATCTTTGTTTTGTCTAAGATTGAATTTGGGCAGAAAAGGACTGCTAAAGAGGGTTTTTAAATTTCTGATTTGGGGGCTTTTGGGTGGCTCAGTCTGTCAAGTGCCCAATTTGATTTCGGCTCAGGTCACGATCTCAGGGTTGTGAGATCAAGCCGCACACCTCTGCGCTCCGCAAGAAGTCGGCTTGAGGATTCTGTCTCTCCTTCTTCCTCTGCCCCTAGCCCTACTCATGCTGTTTCTCTTTCTAAAATAATCTTTAAAGATAAATACTAGAATTCCTGATTTTGACCCTTTCCCCTCATTCTACAGGTGAGGAAACTCAGAGTCTGGGAAACAGTGTCTCGCCCAAAGTCACTCCACAGGTTTGTGGCAATTTGGACCTAAGCCTGGAACTCCTTGTTCCTAGTCCAGTGAGCATTTCTCCAGAGCACCTAGCCACACCCTTCAGACATGGGGACTTGTCAAGCAAGTGTGTTTACATGTGTGTTGTTCTATCTAGTTGGAACATTTTAGGGGTCACGATTTAATCAGTAGCATGTCTAAATGCACTTGAAATGAGTAGGGTCCTCCCAGAGGGTTCTTCAAAGTTCTTTTGAAGTAGGTCTGGTGAAGAGCCTAGGAACGGTCAGGAATGCTTGGGTTTGAAGAAAGTGGGAACCCCGCCTGCCGACTACTTCCATGCTCCCTGTAGGTTTCATATTCTATACCCACTAGACCTTCTTACAGCAACCCGGTGAAGCAGGAGAAATGACCCTCACTTAGCCAGGAGATGACTGAAGCCCAGCATGGTTAACTAGATTGACAAGTGAGGGTGACCACCCAGTCTGGGTGGCTTCAGAATCCAAGGTTTTTGTACTTACTTACAATGGGACACTTCTGGATTTTCATGCCGTCCTTTTGCACGAAGACTCACTTCCTTTGGTACCAATTCCAGTATATGCACTGGCATGGGGGATGGTTGTACATGGAAGGAAGGAAAGGAGAAGGGGAGGGAAAGGGAGAGAAAAAGAAAAGAAAAAAGGAAGAAAGAGAGAGAGGAAGGAAGGAAGGAAGGAAAAGAGAGAGAAAGGTGGGTGGGAGAGAGGAAGGTAAGAGAAAAAACTAAGAAAAATAGTTCAGTTATAGAAAAGCTGAATTCAAACATCTAGAAAGAGTCAATTACTTGCCATATTCTGCTCCTGCCTTAGAATTCTAAAGAGATCCTTTGGGAGGAGCACATCCCTACATAAAACACAGACTTTCACTTTTAGTCAGCTCATCCTTCAAGACTGGTGGGCTCCAAGCAAAGACAGCAGGAGACCCCCCACTGAGTGGCAAAAGCTCCAGATTTCCCTTCCCTCTCCAGGCCCATGGACTTCAACACAACACAGGCGAGGGGCTGGAGTCGGAAGGGCCTGGAAGGGTGGATGTGGCTGGTCCCCTACACTTTCCTCCCTAACACCACACTTGCCTCTGATTTCCTATTATAAAGATGGTGCCTAGTAGAAAGTCCAGAAACTGGAGAAATAACTCTTCTGATCCTGACCACCTATATATATGCACACACATTGCCAGCTCCATGTGTGGATATGGATATATATATATATATCTCCACTTTGGCAAATTGTATTCCCATTCTCTATTCTCACAAATATAGATTTTAATAGTTAGAGGCATAATGGCACATACTTTATATCTCATCCTGCCTGCCCCCCACTGAACTCCGTGTCACAGACTTTCTCCAGGAGCTGTGTGCTTAGCCTGTCTTCCTCCCTAACGCTTCTCTTCCTTCCTTTCTTTTACTCACCATCCTCACCCCATTCTTCCTCTGTCACTTAGTCTCTCTCCCCTCCATGTTTTTCTCCTCTCATTGAACCTAGAGCTCGCCACAGCTCCCTGGGAGTCATGGGAATGAAGACACTTCTGAATCCCGACCGGGCTCTGACTGAGTTCTGACACCTGCTTTCTTTTCCAGGAGAGCAGGCATCGAGTTCCAGATAGGATCCTGTCTTGAGCTGGTCTCAGGCCAGATGTTTCCTAGAAGGAAATTGGGGCAAGTGAATGCAAGAAGGGGAGAGGGGAGTTACAACGATGGGTGCATCCGAAGCCGCAGGTGCAGGAGGGGGACAGGGTGGCTGGGGGGTTGCGGGGGCGGGATAGGAAGTGAGCCGGTTCCGCATCCCCACAGCGCTAGGAGATGGAATGCTTTGCTGCCTATCAACAATCAACAATCGGGAAGAATAAGGATGATACTAATTCAGACGGCTCCAAGCAACGCCTCCTGAGGAGGGGGAGTGGGATTCTTGTTTCTATGCTAAGTCCTGGATTCAGTTCAGTGGGGTTCGAACCCAAGAGAAGATCGTTTCATTTTTTAAAAAGATGTGCAGAATCACAATAACACCAACTGCTACTCACACGGTCCTCTAAATATACAAAGCACCATTATATTACTTATAGCCACAAAAGCAAAGAAAACATTCTGGGTAGAATATGAGGGAGCTGACATTTGACAATAGAGTTTCGCTGAAGTTTATATTATAAAGCTTTCACCGGAGCAATTAATATAAACACTCTGCAATGATAAGCATTGTAAGAGGGGCCAAATCTACCGGCTGGAAATCTCAGAAGAAGCGAAGGCATTGTTGAAGAGGGCAGCGTGAATGAGGATGAACATTCAAAAGATGGAAGGGGAAGACATCTGGTTGGGGGGGGGAGCGCTTTCTTGATGAGAAAACATTACCAGCTCCAAGTCCTCTAATAAAGGTAAATTGCAATTTATAGTACTTCTTTGTGGTTCAATTTCCTTGGCAATTATTACATTAGAGTGACACTTCTATTGAATCATATGCTTCAATTACTATTAAAAAATCGAAGTCCTTAAGTTCGAGGAAATTATGAATGCAGCTTCTGGAGAGCTCTACCTCTGACACTCCAAGGATAGGATCGTTTATCTCCTTAGCGCTCAGAGGTCCATTATGCAGCGTGGGCCAGGAAGGAGCTTGTCTGCACAATGGTGTCCAACATTATCAAAGCACTTCTTCTGGATTCGACCATCTCCGTGCTGTGTTGTGGTAACCCTAGGTGACCGGCTGCCTTTCTTTGCACAGGACACAATGGCAAATAGAAACATTAACTCTCACAATGTTGCAAGGATCTGACTGCGTTATTCCCTGACCTCCGGAAAGATAATGTGTCATTTGCTGTACGGAAATAAAAGTTTGCAAAGCAGTTGGAAATATAATTGTGGACACTTCATTTGCTGAACCACCTTCCCAGGGCTCATTTGTTTGGCCCTTTGGAGTGAGAGAAGGGAGACTTTCAGAGAGGGGACCTGGGAGGTTTCCTTCCTCTACCCCCACTTTCCCCTCCCGGAAGATCGAGCGGTTTGGGAGCACTGGATTGTGATGGGTGGGGAGGAGCCACTCCTGTATCACAAAGCTAGGGATGGAGAAGCAAGAAGGCTCTGTCTGGGGTCTGAACACCCCTGAAGCCGGGCTCGGGGAAATTTTGATGGGTGGAGATTTAGTAGAAGTCAATAGCGCAGTGGGCTTTGGTTTGATGCTAATGAGGCCAAGGTTATACAAGGGCCAACTGGTTTCCTTCTGTTCCCTCTGCTATAAACCGCCTCCCGTTGGCGGCCAGGCCTCTCACAAATGCAGGAAAGGGGGTAATGAAACCGGCCGGAGGCTTCTCCCAGACAGATGGCTCCCCAGCTGTTTTTGCCGATGGTTAACTTTTGTTGCCACCACTCAACGTCCCCTTGAAAAGACACTGTCCTCCAAAGCCTTTCCGCTTCAGTTCTCCTGTGAAATGTCTCCTCATCAACAGGGACGGCCTTCAAGACCATTCTCAAGTAGATAATTTCCAAGATGCCCTTTATCGGTGTGGGGAGCCGTCTCGGTCCAAGGTGGATGCGGAAGGGGTTGACCCCAGCCTCTTGACTCAACTCAGACTCGAAGCACCATTCTGTCTCTTCAAGGTAAATCTTCTCTGTTGTGTGCACGAGTCCCCAGCCTTGGGATATCCAGTGGCTCTTTACTTTCTGATCTGTGAAATGGGCATGTGATTCCTTGTCCTTGCCAGCTTGTAGGGTTGGTATGAGAACCCAATGAGGAAACATGAGGAGAGCTTTGGGAAAGTGTAAAGCCCATGCTAGTGACCACGACACGTGCACTGACACCCACTGAAGTCCAAGTGATTTCTGTTAGCCACCTTGGGCCCAAGGCAAGGGCACCGTTCTTTATTCACACTGCGCACCAGGTCTATTTCATGCCTCAAATACTCCTTCACTTGGCACATCCTTCCTTTCTGACGTAACAACAGGAATGTCTTTGAGCTCCTTCCTTTTTCCTTGGTGGTCCCTGTGTAACTCTCTCCCTCCTCTGAGTAGCCCCTGCCTCCCAACTGTATCAGTCATGGTTCTCCAGGGAGACAGAATAACAGAATTTATTTTAGGGAATTGGCTCACGCGATGGAAGGGGCTGGCAAGTCCAAAATCCACAAGGCAAGCTGGAGGCCTGGTGACTCAGGCAGGAGCTGATGCTGCAGTCATGAGTTAGAAATTCTTCTCCCGGGGCGCCTGGGTGGCTCAGTGGGTTAAAGCCTCTTCCTTCGGCTCAGGTTGTGATCCCAGAGTCCTGGGATCGAGCCCCACATCGGGCTCTTTGCTCAGCAGAGGGTCTGCTTCCCTCTCTCTCTGCCTGCCTCTCTGCCTACCTGTGATCTCTGTCTGTCAAATACATAAATAAAATCTTAACATAAATTAAAAAAAGCTTAAAAAAAGAAGAAGAAAAGAAATTCTCCCTTGAGGAAATCTTAGTTATTGCTCTTAAAGCCTTCAACTGACTCGGGTAAGGCCCACCCACATGACTGAAGGTAATTTCCTTCACTTAAAGACAGCTGATTGTAGATGTTAATCACATTTTAAAAATACCTCTGCAGCAACACCCGTGTTGACATTTGATTAACTAACCGGCGACGATAGCTTCTCCAAGCTGACATAAAGCCCAACCATCACATTGCCCTTCGATGGGTGATTCCCTGAGCCCGCCTCTTGGATGAAACTTTCTGAGCAGCAGCTCACTCCTTTTCTCTCTCTTTTCTCTCGTTTTGTATTTTCTCTATTTGCACACTTTTCCTCCAGATGCACAAATCTTGGCTTTGGAACCGCTCCCCCCTCCACTGTGCCCTGTGGCGGTGATGTCGGGATCTCATCTCCCAGGAACATTCACCGTCCTTTCAGCAAGTTATCAGAGTAGAAACCATAATGAATATTGACAGCTTGGCTCTAGTAAATTGGTTACAGGGTAGCTCTTCTACTTGGAGAGAAGAGGGTTTGGGGTTAGAGGTGAGACAGATGTCACTTGTCACGGAATTAAATCCTGACTCCAGGGGCACCTGGGTGGCTCAGTGGGTTAAGCCTCTGCCTTCGGCTCAGGTCATGATCCCAGGGTTCTGGGATGGAGCCCTGTATCGGGCTTTCTGCTCAGCAGGGAGCCTGCTTCTCCCTCTCCCTCTGCCTGTTCCCCCTGCTCGTGCTTTCTCTCTCAGATAAATAAAATCTTTAAAAATCAATCTATCAATCCTGACTCCCAAATGTCAACTTTCCATCCATTTCCAGTCCTCCTTGGTGCAATCTGAGGACTGATTCAGCATGCTCTCAGAATAAAAAAGGAAGAGCTGACGTGGTTCCCTCATCCACGCACCCTTCTGTCAGCTCTCCCGAAACAAGGCTGTCTGCTAGATGCTGGGGAAAGGCCCAGAAAGGGCTCTGGGGCCAGCTGAGGACTGGCATTCCAATGGTAGATTGGGCAGGTAAACAGAACTCCAGACACGCAAGGGAGACACAAACAAGTGATGAAACAGATGTATAAACCAAGTGTTTACCTTTCCATGGGTGACAGAGTTCATATACCTTCTACAATGGACTCCCAAATTGCGGGCACTAAAGAATCATTTGCACTTCACTGTGAGCTATGCTGTGTGTGCATTCGCTAGCAGGGTTACCTTCTCTTTACACCTTGTTCGGGAAAGGATGAACATTAGTTTGGATCTCCTCAGAGCATATGAGTTGATGACTAAGGAAATCTGTCCCCGAGTTGCTGGGCAAGTGTGAGAGGTGGAGGGAGAAGTTAGAGTTAAATTTGCATTCCTTCCACAAACCCCAGGGAGTCAGGACCATGACCCGGTGCTGTACTAGGAGCGGCTGGGCCACAGTGGCCAAAGCTCACGCCCTTGCGGCAAAGAAAGATGTCGGACTACAGAGTTGCCTCCTATAAAATAAAGCAGGGCCAGGGGATAGAAGGTTCTGGGGGGTACTGTTTTATTTAGGGGAGCCAGAGAGGACCTATTCACACAGACCATCTAAGCAGAGACCTGAGAGAAGGGAGTTGAGAAAATTGGGGGCCCCAACAGTCACAGTGCACCCTCTTGCCTTAAGTCTCTAGGGCAGGTCCAAATAAATAATACATATTGTATAGTCCCTGTGAAATAAAATACATATGTATGTGTGTTTGTGTGTGCGTACACAATAGAAGTATTTACAAATATAAATGTAAATATTTACATAGTCTATATAAATATAACATATATACATAGACGTGTATGTGTGTATGATGGTACTCACCCAAATATTAACATGAGTTATCTCTGAGCAATGAAATTATAGATGAATGTAATCATGGAATTTTCTTCTCTGATCTCCATCTCCCCCATTTTATATAGCAAATCTGCTTGACATTATTTATCATATACTAATTGCCTTCTTAACTCCCACATGAAATAATTGTCTATTGACGATGGAGGATTTTTACTGTAAGTCCCTGTAAACGAATGTAATGGCTATACTGTATCAGGTGACCAGCTGGTAGGTGCCGGGTACAGTTTCCGGTGTTTTCTGCACGTCGTCTGACTTAATCCGCACAACAGCATGTGGGGCAGGTGCCGTCATCTCCGCCATCGTCCTTCTATAGCTGAGGTCACTGAGGCATGTGGGAGAAGATTGCCTTGGACCACTCAGGTAGCAGATCCTGGAGTCAGGGCTGCCCCCGGGCCATGGAGACCCACAGTGCCATCTGGAACCCTGTGCCACTGTTGCACACCCTACCCCTCCAGAAAGACCAGGCTGGCGGCCCCGGAGTCTTCATTTCACTTGCTTCTCAGAGGTGGGGTGTAGAAGAAGCCCTCCATGAATCATGAAGCGAACTGCCCCAGTGACGGATCTGTGTCTGCTATCGACACAGTAAAGGCCAAATGGAAGCAGAACAGAAGTATTTGATCTTCCTACTTCCCTGGTGGCAAATATATTCCAGATCAGGTGGAATGCAGGATTTCATACCAGTTTTGACTGTTCTGGTGAATTGCAATAAATAACATAACAGCAAGGCCAGGTATCGGTACGAATGGACACAGCTCGCGTGGGCTTGTACTGAAATGCAGCCTTCTCCCCTCCTCTCCACACCCTGCTTCTCCAC
>RCUC01157253.1:0-52750 GCA_003697995.1 Taxidea taxus jeffersonii | reverse complement strand
AAAATCTACAAAGAGCTTAGCAAACTCAACACCCAAAGAACAAATAATCCAATCAAGAAATGGGCAGAGGACATGAACAGACATTTCTGCAAAGAAGACATCCAGATGGCCAACAGACACATGAAAAAGTGCTCCATATCACTGGGCATCAGGGAAATACAAATCAAAACCACAATGAGATACCACCTCACACCAGTCAGAATGGCTAAAATGAACAAGTCAGGAAATGACAGATGCTGGCGAGGATGTGGAGAAAGGGGAACCCTCCTACACTGTTGGTGGGAATGCAAGCTGGTGCAACCACTCTGGAAAACAGCATGGAGGTTCCTCAAAAAATTGAAAATAGAGCTACCTTATGACCCAGCAATTGCACTACTGGGTATCTATCCTAAAGATACAAACTTAGTGATCCAAAGGGGCACGTGTACCCGAATGTTTATAGCAGCAATGTCCACAATAGCCAAGTTATGGAAAGAACCTAGATGTCCATCAACAGATGAATGGATAAAGAAGAGGTGGTATATATATACGATGGAATACTATGCAGCCATCAAAAGAAATGAAATCTTACCATTTGCGACGACATGGATGGAACTAGAGCGTATTATGCTTAGCGAAATAAGTCAACTGGAGAAAGACAACTACCACATGATCTCCCTGATATGAGGAAGTGGAGATGCAACGGGGGTGGGAGTTAAGGTGGTAGGAAAAGTAAAAATGAAAGAAGATGGGATCGGGAGGGAGAAAAACCAAAAGAGACTCTTAATGTCATAAAACAAACTGGGGGGGGTGGGGGGAAGAGGGGTTGGGTGAGGGGTGTGGGGTTAAATTATAAGTTTAAAAAAAGCTTAAATAAAGTAAAAAAAAAAAAAAAAAAAAGATTACAACCCAAACAAAAATTGCCCTATGTAGCCATCAACAGAAAATTTATTCATTCATTACTAAGCATTCTTACAGATGTTTAATAACGATAATTTACATACCATTTATTATTTCATTTAATTATCACAATAAGTGTAATTATCTCTACTTAGAGATAAATGTATTGGGTCTCAGAAAGTCCAAATGACCTTTCTCGGTTATGTCACTAACTGAAGATGGATGTGAGTGAAGCCAATATCCATATGCACTGATGGTTGACCAGCAGTATCTTTACCATTTCTTAAAAATTCCTTTGCTTTATCAGAGATGATAGATGTGTGTTAAAGGGATACTGGTTTGTGACTGCTAACTTTAGAGGATTCTATCAGTCGCGATCTATATCTATGACTCATTTATCAGAAGATAGAACTTGAGTGCCTTTAAACAGATTTCAATAATGCATAGAACTATTTAATAACATCTATTTCTAAATGCCTACTCTAATTGAGCTTTTAAATGTTTTGTTTCATTGTCTACAGACTAGAATAATTTTTCTTATTCTCAACCTTCCCACTCAGTATTTAGGGCTATGTCAGCCTTAGTAAAGTGTTAGTATCATATATTTTAACATCAACTTAATTTCAGCTATATTTCAGGATTTTCTGTTTCAACTGTAGTCCTTTATTTATGTATTTTTATTTCAGGTTTTTCAAATATTCTGTGCATTGCTGATCCCTGTATAAATGATAACTTTTAAACCTGTGTAGAGACACGTACAGCCATGCTTATGTTTTAGTTTTTATAAACACACTCTATGTAATGCAGAGAGCACAGTTTTGTTTATGCTGACAGCTGTGTGTGAATATTTTTACTATTTTGAGAAGTGAACAGGTTGAAATTTGGGGTGTATAGGCAAGTTAGTACATTGTTATTGGCACAGTAGCACTTCCTTGCAGATTAATAATAGATTTTCTTCTTAATTCTAACTTTTTGCAGTGATACTACCAGATCACAAAATGTATAATAATGTGTAAATTCCAAAAATTTTCACTAAATGCAATCATGAAAAAAATTTTAAATCTTAATTAGTTAAGTGATTAGTCAAATTGGCAGACAGCATTAAGGGTGGGATGACGCAGGAAATAATATTTGAGCCAGATTCTTATTCCCAACTCTTTTTTTGTTGTAAGCCAGACATCTTTAGGGGCTGCTGTTAATTTTTTTCCCAGTGATTAGTATATCAAAATGACAGCTAACATGTTGCTTACTGAATGCTATCAGTTGGTTATTTTATCTTAAGTTTCAAAGTTATACCATGAAATCAAATCAGCATGTCCTACTAGTCATGGAACTGATTTTTTTTTTAAATTATAGGCTTTTCAGAGTAGCTTTGACATTATAGAAGAAATTCCATATATTCACTTTGTCCACTGACCCTACCTCTAGATACCATTTCCCCTATGATTATAGTATAGTACATTTGTTACAATGAATAAACCAAATCTGAAACATTATTAGTATAAATGAGGATGCACTCTTTGTGTTGTACATTTCTGTGGGACTTGACAAATGCCTACCATATATCCACCATTACAGAATCATACAGAATACTTCCAGTGCCATAAAAATGCCCTGTACTCCACCCTACTCATCAATACTCCCTCTCCCTGAATGCCTGGCGACCACCTTTTTACTCTCTCTCTAGTTTTGCATTTCCCAGAATGTCATACAGTTGATTGTTCTGAATGTAGCCTTTTCAGACTGGCTTCTTTCACTTAACAGTATACATTTAATTTCCTCCATGTCTTTTGTGGCTTAGAAGTTTACTTGTTTGGGGGCACCTGGGGGACTCAGTCAGTTAAGTGTCGGACTCTTGATTTCAGCTCAGATAGCAATCTCAGGTTTGTGAGATCGAACCCCACATTGGGCTCTGCTCAATAGAAGCCTGCTTGGGATTCTTTCTCTCCCTCTCCTTCTGCCCCTCCTCAACCCTGCTCTCTATCTCTAAAAAAAAAAAAAAAATATATATATATATATATAGTTATTTTATGGCTGAATAACATCCTAAGGCATGAATATACCATATATATATATATATAGTTATAGTTATATAGTTATTTTTATGGCTGAATAATATCCTAAGGCATGAATATACCATATATATGTGTGTATATATATATATATATATAATTGATAGATTATCTATCCATTCACGACCTATTAAAGGATACTTGACTTTGATTTTATTTTTGGTAATTATAACTACAATACATATTTTTAGGGTAGAGAGTTGTTAACAGCTCAAGTTTTCAACTCATTTTCAACTCATTTAGGTAAATGCTCTGAAGGGCATTTATTTTCTTGCAGTCTAAGTCTTGTCTTTCCTTCTCTTAACAGTATCTTTCACAGATCAGAAGTTTATAATTTTAAGGAAGTACAACGTCAATTTTTTCTTTCATGCCTCATGCTTTGGAAATTTTGTCCAAGATCCCATTGCCAGACCCAAGGTTACCTAATTTTTTTTTTTACTTTATCTTCTGGAAGTTTTATAATTTTGTATTTTGCATTTTTAGAAAAGATTTTATTTATTTGAGAGACAGAGATCACAAGTAGGCAGAGAGGCAGGCAGAGAGAGAAAGGGAGAAGCAGGCTCCCCACTGAGCAGACAGCCTGATGCGGGGCTCAATCCCAGGACCCTGAGATCATGACCTGAGCTGAAGGCAGAGGCTTTAACCCACTGAGCCACCCAGGTGCCCCTTGTATTTTACATTTAAGGATGATCAATTTTGAATTAATTTTTGTGAAAGGTATAAGGTCTGTATGTGTATTTATTTCTCTTTTTTTGCACGTGAATGTTCAATTGTTACAGCATAATGTGTTGAAAGGACAGTGACTCTCCCCTCTGCCCCATTGTCTTTACTCCTTTCTGAAAGATCAGTTGATATGTTTGTTTGGTCCATTTCTGGGTTCTCTGTTCCAGTGATCTATTTGTCTGTTCTTTCACCAGTCCCAGAGTCTTGATTACTGTAACTTCAAAACAAATCCTCAAGTTGAATACTGTCAGTCATATTGGCTGTATTGGTTCTTTTGCCTTTACATATATGCTCAAGAATAAGTTTGCTATTATCCAAAAAGTAACTTTCTGGGATTATGATTGGAATTACATTAAATCTATTGACCAAGTTGGGACATTTTTTCTTCTGATCACACTGGAATTAATTTGTTTTTCTTTTTCTAGTTTAGAAACTTAGATTCTTGATTTCAGTGATTTCTTCTTTTCTAATGTATCTTTATTTTAATTTTTCAATTAAAAATTTTTACTAACATAGAATATATTATTTGCTTCAAGAGTACAGGTCTATGTTTTATCCGTCTTACATAGTTCACAGTGCTCACCATGGTACATACCCTCCCCAGGGTCCATCACCTAGCCATCTTATCTCTCCTACCACCCTTCCCTCCAGCAACCCTCAGTTTGTTTCCTGAGATTAAGAGTCTCTTATGGTTTGTCTCCCTCTCTGGTTTTGTATTATTTCATTTTTTCCTCTCTTCCCCTATGATCCTCTGCCTTGTTTCTCAAATTCCACATATCCATGAGATCATATGATAATTGTCTTTCTCTGGTTGACTTATTTTGCTTAGCATAATATCCTCTAGTTTCATCCACATCCTTGCAAATGGCAAGATTTCATATTTTTGATGGCTGCATAATATTCCAGTGTGTGTGTGTGTGTGTGTGTGTGTGTGTGTGTGTATTCATATAAAATTAATTCATATAAATACATGGCACATCTATCTATACATACATATAAAATTAATTATTATATATATATATATATATGGCACATCATCTTTATCCATTCATCTGTTGATGGACATCTAAGCCCTTTACATAGTTTGGCTATTGTGGGCATTGCTGCTATAAACACCGGGGTGCAATATATTTTTTAGTGCTATTTGTTTCCTTTTAAGCACTACTGTGCAGCATCCTATAAATTTAGATAAATTGTATTTTCATTTCATTTACTTCAAAATCCTTTAGATTTTGAGAATTCTTTGATTCACATGTCATTTAGAAGTGTTGTTTAATTTCCAAATATTTGGAGATTCTCTAGCTCTCTTTCTTTTATTGACTTCTAACTTAATTCCACTGTGGTCTAAAAGCATAATTTGTATGATTCCTATTCTTTCAGTTTCATTAAGATGAGTTATTTGGTTCAAAATGTGATCAATGTCCAAATGAGTTTGAGGAGAATGTATATTCTGCTCTTGTAGGATAATCTATAAATATCAGTTAGATCCAGTTGATTGATGGTACCCTCAACTCAGTGTGTCCTTATTAGTTTCTGTCTGCTAGATTTGTTAATCACAGATTGTAGGGTATTTATGTCTTCAACAACAGTAGTGTATTTGTCTATTATACTTTCAGTTCTACATATTTTTGTCTCATTATTTATCTATTTTTTATTTTAATTCTAGTTAGTTAACATGCAGTGTTATATTTTTAAATAATTTTTATTACGTTAGTCACCATTAGGTTTTGATGTAGTGTTCCATGATTCATTGTTTGAGTATAATACCCAGTGCTCCATCCAGTACATGTCCTCCTTACTATAACCATCACTGGGCTCACCCAACTCCCAACCTCCTCCCCTATAAAACCCTCAGTTTGATTTCCAGAGTCCATAGTCTCTCATGGTTCATCTTCCCCTTTGATTTCCCCCCCTTCATTTTTCCCTTCCTTCTCCTCATGTCCTCCATATCATTCCTTATGTTCCACAAATAAGTGAAACCATATGATAATTGTCTTTCATTGTTTGACTTATTTCACTCAGCATAACCTCCAGTTCCATCCATGTTGATGCAAATTTTGGGTATTCATCCCTTCTGATGGCTGAGTAATATTCCATTGTGTATATGGACCACATCTTCTTTATCTATTCATTTGTTGAAGGGCATGTCAGCTCCTTCCACAGTTTGGCTATTGTGGACATTGCTGTTATGAACATTGGGGTGCATGTGGCCCTTCTTTTCACTACATCTGCATCTTTAGGGTAAATACCCAGTAGTGCAATTGCAGGGTCATAAGGTAGCTCTATTTTTAACTTTTTGAGGAATCTCTACACTGTTTTCAAAGTGGCTGTACCAACTTATGTTCCCACAAACAGAGTAAGAGGATTCCCTTTTCTCCACAACCTCTCCAACATTTGTTGTTTCCTGTCTTGTCAAATTGACAAAATTGAGAATACAGTGTTACATTAGTTTCAGGTGTACAATATAGTGATTCGACCCTTCCATACATCATCCCATGCTCATCACAACCAACGCACTCCTTAAGACCCATCATCTGTTTCACCCATCTCCCCTATTCTGTTCCCCTCTGGTAACCATTGGTTTGCTCTCTATAATTTAGAGTCTGTTTCTTGATTTGTCTTTTCCCCCTTTGCTTGTTTTGTTTGATTCCACATGTGAATGAAATCATAAGCTATTTGTCTTTGACTAGCTTACTTCACATAGCATAATACACTCTCATTCCATCCATGTCATTGCAAATAGCAAGATTTTATTTTTTATGGGTGAAATATATTCCATTGTGTATATATACCACACCTTCTTTATCCATTCATCAATCAGTAGACTCATGTTTCCTCATTTAATTCTCTGTTCTTAGGCACAACAGCTTTAGGACTGTTGCATCTTCTTGGAGACTTTACTCTTTTGTGATTATGTAATACCTCTTCTTATTGCTGATAATGTTCCTTGCTCTGAAACTCTGAAATCTGTTTTGTCTGAAATATAACAACTCCCATCTTTTTTTTCATTAGTTTTAATATTATGTATATTTCTTCACACATTTCATATATATATATATATATATACATATACATGTATATATATACACACACACACACATATACAAATATATATTTTAAGATGTTATTTATTTATTTGAATGAGTTAAAGTGAAAGAGATCACAGAGGGAGAGGCAGAAGCCAACTCCCGGCTAATCAGAGAGCCCAAAGCAGAGCCCTTTACAGGGCTTGATCCCAGGACTCTGGGATCATGACCTGAGCCAAAGGCAGATGCTTAATTGACTGTACCACCCAGGCACCCCTCGTTTCTTCATATTTAAAGTGTGTTTCAGAACACCTGAGTGGCTCAGTCAGTTAAGCGTCTGCCTTTGGCTCAATTCATGATCCTAAGGTTCTGGGATTGAGTCTCACGTCAGGCTCCTTGCTCCCCCTGCTTCTGCACATTCTCTCTGACAAATAAATAAAATCCTAATGAAAAATAAAGGGTGTTTCTTGTAGACAACCCACAGTTTGGTGCTATTTATTCACTCTGAAAGTCTTTTAATTTGTGTATCTAGATCATTCCTATTTAAAGTAATTATTGTTAGAGTTAGATTAATATATATCCACTTTATTTGTAACTTTTTATTCATTGCTTTTGTTCATTGTTTATATTTTTGTCTTCTATTGTTTTTTCTGCTTTCTCTGGTATTAACTGATCATTTTATATGATTCCATTTTCTCTCTTAGCATATCAATCATATTTCTTCTTAAAAAAATTTTTACTGATTGCCCTAAAGTTTGCAATATACCCTTTTAACTAATTTCAGTACACTTTCAAATAACACTGTATAATTCATAGGTAAGTGCAGGTACCTTAGAATATTTTTAATTCCCGTTTCCTATCTCTCCTTGCATTGTCATTTATTTCACTTAAGAATGTTATAATCATTTAATACATCATTGTTATTATTTTTAAACATTATTTGTAAGATCAATTAAGAATGAGAAAGATAAAATATTTTATTTTACCTTCATTTATTCTTTTTCTAATGCTCTTTCCTTAATTTATACTTGAGTTTTTGATTTATATCATTTTCCTCCTCATTGAAAAATTTAACATTTCTTACAAAACAAGTCTGCTCTAGATGAATTCGGCATCCAGCTAAGCTTTCCTTCAAAATGAAGGTGAAAAAAGTCTTTTCTCAAACAAATAAAAATTGAGGGGATTCAGGTCTAATGGATTTTTCTTTCAACATTTAACTCCAATATTTCTTACTTGCTAGATTTCTGAAGAAAAGTCTGATGTAATTTTTTTATATAATTCTTATTCTTGTTTCTCTATAGGTTAAGTTTTCCCCCCTTCTGACTTCTTTCAAGATTTTCTCTTTGACTTTGATTATCTGCCATTTTAATATATTATGTTTAGCTGTAGACTGGGTATTTATCTTACTTGGTGCATTAGCTTCCTTTATCTGTGGTTTGGTGATATCTCTCATTGATATGGGGAAATTATCAGTCATTATTAACTCAATGATTTCTTCTGTTTCATTACTTGTTCTGGTATTACCTTTGACACTTACACTGTTCTTTTGTAATTGTCCCATGGTTCTTGAATATCCCGTTTCATTATTTTGCTCTTTACTTTTCAGTCCAGGAAGTTTCTACTGACATATCCTCAAGCTCCCCTGTTCTTTCCTCAGCCATGTCCAGACTACTAATGAGCTCATCAAAGGCATTCTTTACCTCTGTTACTATGTTTTCAATATCTAGCATTTCCTGTTCATTTTTTAGAATTTCCCTATCTCCACTCACTTCAGCCATCTCTCTTTGCATATTTCCCACTTTTTTTTCCTTTAGAATCCTCTGAATATTAATTATATTTATTTTAAATCCCTGCTCTGATAAGTCCAAAATTTCTGCCATGTCTGGGTCTGGTTATGATGCTTACCTTGTTCCTACTGTTTTTTTGTTTGTTTTTGCCTTTTATTTTGCTTTGTACTTTTTTGTTGAAAGCTAGGCATTGTATATTAGATAAATGGTACTGCAGGAAAGAAGCCTTTAGAATGAGGTTTTATGTTTATCTGGCTGGGAGTGAGGTTGTATTTACTGTTTCTAATAATTCCAAGTGTTACAGTCTATGATTTCCTTTATCATTCTTGTTTTTGTCTCACTTGTTGGCTTTGGGGTTCCTTAAAGACTCCTCCTTAAACAGTCTGAGCCCAGCTGTTCTTCCAGCTGTAATCTCCTGTTATTATACAGGAGCCCTGGTGATGTGGTGAGGAGGTGTGCAGTCCATGAGAGGACTCAGGCTTTCAGTGGGCCCATGCCCATAGGCTGTGACCTTAACAAGTGCCTCCCAGCTCCTCACTCCCTACTTCAGGTCACACAAGGAGGCTAGAAAAGCAGAAGCCAGGTATTCTCTTTTCCCATATCAGCAGGCTTAGCCAAAACTGATGTTGGTTAGACTCTGGTAGTGTACTTTTCTGAGAAAGCAGACTTTTCTCGGGAGAACAGCATGATCTGAATGTATTTCAAATACGTTTCCTCTACCTCATTGGGAACAGACGGGAATTTTTCTCTGATGTTCACCCTGAGATTCTAGTGGGGCTTCTAGGAATATAACTCATAAAAGTGTGGGGGCCTTTCAAGCCTAGGATCCCAGACATTTTTATCTCTCACTGGTCCACACTCAACCCCCACCCCCCAAATTAATCAATTCCTGTTTAAGTTTTCCTACCACCTACTGACTCCTGGCAGTTTTTGCTCCCAGTTAACTGTGATTCTCACTATTTGTCCATCTTTCCAGTTTTTTGGGCAGCAATTTGCCCTATGATCTGAATTCTGTAGTGGATCTAGGAAGTCTTTCAGTTTGATGTTTAGTGTGTTCCACTTTTTTCTTATGAGGATGAGAATAATGACTTTCAAGCTCATTACAGGTCAGACTAGAAACCAGGAGTTGACTTTTTTGTTCCCATCAGTCATGGTGTCATTACAGAAAAATGCTCATAAAAAACAAAGTAGCTCTTTCACTGAGCAACAAAATTTCTGTGTCTTGGGGGTTAATCATAGATCAAGGGTCCCCAAACTTTTCCAGGCCTAGCAATTTTCTATTAGTTTCTTAGGAGATAATAAGTTTTGGGGAACTGAGTACCATTAACCCCAAGACAGGAGATAGTGACATATAAAAGTGAAAACTGATTTATAAAATAATAATTAGAAATGTGGTTGTCAGAGTAGTCATGTATTTAGAGTACCTGACCTGAATGGATAGGTTACCATGGGAAAACTCGCCATAAACTAGGCTGATGAACAAAGAAATAAGAAAAAGGGAATTGAATATTCATTTTTATGGCATACTTCCGAAAAAACTTCAACTGTCATGAATTACTCATGCCTCTGTAAGGTACTTCTGTTCAGAGATGACCTATTCCGTCTATACTGGGTCATTTATACCAGAGTGCCACTCTCTACTCCCCATTAGTGTTGTTGACAGATCACTTAGATGATTTCTGAGCTTTGGGTTCCTTTTTCTGTGTGCAATGCAGACCATTACCTATCTGTTAAGGCAACATCCATTTTGATAAATTTAATTAAATAGCAGTTTATCTTATATTCTCTTTAATCATGGTTATAAAGGCTATGTCTTCAGGTAATATTTGGAACTTCTCTCTTTTATCTTGGCCACATGAATTGTTGAGTATTTATTGAGTGACTGGTATTTTCCAGGTGCTAAACAAGTAGCAAATGTGAGGTGGTTAGAGAGACCCATCACCGTCCTCGTAGAGTCTTCTGTTTACACACCAATTCTCATAAACAAATCTATTTTCTGCTGCCTCTTATTACCTTCAATTTTAAAAGATGACACTATTTTTTTCACCAGGTATTATACTTATAGAAATATGTGCTATGTTTTCTAAGCACTGCCTTATGATTGAGGACCAATCCATGAAGTCATATTCCTTTTACTGAGAAATGAAATTTTATAAATTGTAAATTTGTTATATAAGCTAAATGGTATAACTGCTTCATTTATTGCATAAGTGAAATTATAAAATGAGGATAAGGCCAAATCAGAGGTTGGCTTCTAAGGCTCAGAGGTCCTTATTCCTTTTCTCTTCAGTTATTAACTAATGGGTCATCTTGAAATCAAAATTATACTGACCATGAAGTCCTCTAAAATACAAATACACCAAAGTGGAAATAAATCATTGATCTAAGAGTCAGAGAAGTACTCCAGCCTCAGCTTTGTAATTGATATTTGTAACATATTTGTTATAATTTGTTTCAGTTTCTCTGCCAGGAATCATGAGGTTCAGAACAGTAAGTAAAGGGTGTTTCAATCTTCACTTGATAGACGGTAAGTATTACATTTTTTATTAATAGTGCCCTGTTTTGTGAATTAACTTCTTTCTTTAAAATTGAGATAAATGCGGGATGCCTGGGTGGCTCAGTTGGTTAAGTGGCTGCCTTTGGCTCAGGTCTTGATCCCAGCGTCCTGGGATCGAGTCCCACATCGGGCTCCTTGCTTGGCAGGGAGCCTGCTTCTTCCTCTGCCTGCCACTCTGTCTGCCTGTGCTCGCGCTCTCTCTCTCTCTCTCTCTCTCTTTCTCTCTGACAAATAAATAAAAATAAAAAAAATTAAATAAGAAATAAAAATCTAAAAAAATTTTGAGATAAATGCTTATTTATGCAATATCCTTCCTTCTTTTTACCAGAAAGGTTTAGAGTGTACAGGATTCAGTACATTTCCACAATTTACTATTTCCACAATTTGTCTAATAGAAATAAATGGTTATACAGGGTTTACTCTTAGGAGAAAATAATTTTTATATACTTGTATTTGGGCTATCCTTCAGCTTATTTTCAGGCAGTGAGTCACTTTGATTTGAAATGTTGTATGCTCCAGGAGGGATGGTTGCCAAACCCCAGCTTAGGATAGGAAAGGCGTACCTTACCCAAAGCATAGGGCAATCAAAGTACAAATGCCATCCAAATTGGAATCTTTTCCCCAGCTTACAGTTGTTGATGTGGTTAAGTGCAGACTACAGTGAGCAAAAGTGCCTGATAAGATTTCAAAAGACAATGAAGGAACAACTAAGGCTCTGATACCACCCATGGTGTAGTTCCCTTAATGGAAAAAATCTAGAGTAATACTGTCCAACAGACCTTACTACAGTGATGGAAATGCTCTATATCTGTGCTGTTCTATATGATAGTTACTAGACACATGGGAATAGAAAGGGTTTGTATTGTAGGTAGTACAACTAAGGAATTACATTTTTAATATTCCATTTTAATTCATCTGAATCTAAATCTTATTGCTCCTTATTGTTAGTGACTACAGAATTGGAGAGATGTAGAGAGAAAACGATCACATATAATGGGATCAGATTTGTGGATAATAAAGTTACTGGAGAATTATTACACAGAATAAGAAATTACATGTAAGAGATTCTTGAAGTAAGTAAAAATGGTAATATATTTCCAAGTCAGCTGAGATTTCCAAGTCAAATCTCAGTTCTATTACCTCCTGCTATTGTATAATTCTTTAGCCTATTATGTCTCCCCCAGCCTCACTGTCCTACTTTGCAAAACAAATTAATAAATATATACTGATCAATAAACTCCCATTCAGGAAATGTAGCATTTCCAAAATATTTTGCTCTTCCTGAAAGAAAAGAAATAGCTAAATAGTTGACACATGCAGTTTCTAAAGACACTTTGAAAAGGACTTTATAATGAATAAATGATAAAGCTATACAACACTAAGTTCACAGAATGTACCCCTCACATGTTTTATGTATTATCTTGTTTTACCCTCACAATAAGTGTATGAATTGCATATTATTGTTATTAGCTCTAACTTACCATGAATATATTCAGACTGAGAGATTAAATAACATTTTCAAGGTCATATTGCTATTAAGTAACAGAATTTGAATTCAAGTCTCTTCAGTTCCCAAGAAAGTGGTCTTTGATGTATGCTTTACTGGCCCCACCCAGTAAAATAGTAGGACCTCTCCCACTACAAAATATCTAGATATTCTGGCAAACCCTCCCACTACAAAGTATCTAGAAAAGCTATGAAAAATATAACAAATGCATACCTGAGTATGCACAAATATCAGAGAAATCCTCAAGCTAATAAAGAAAGAAAGAAAGAAAGAGAGAGAGAGAGCGAGAGAAAGAAAGAAAGAAAGAAAGAGGTTGAAGTAAAACTGTCAAGGGAAAAAGAAGCCAAGTGATTTCTTCAAGATAATACCTAGGGATTCCTGGCTGGCTCGGTCAGCTGAACATCTGACTCCTGAATTTGGCTCAGGTCATGATCTTAGGGTTAAGAGATAAAACCCCTCACTTGGCTCTGCACTCATCATGGAGACTTCTTGTCCCTCTCCCTCTGTTTCTCTCCCCACGCTCTCTCTCTCTCAAATAAATAAATAAATAAAACTTTTTAAAAAAAAGATGATACCTAAAGTATAAGGAATCAAAGAAACTGGACTTCATCTCAATTAAAACCTTTCTTATTTCAAAGGACACTACCAAAAAATGAAGACAACTCACAAAATGGGAGAAAATATTTGCGAATCTTGTATCTGACATAGAATTATCTTAAAACTCAAAAATAAAAGGCCAGTCCAATTAAAAATTGGGCAAATGTTTTGAATAGATATTTTCCCAAGGACAATATGCAAATGTCCAGTATATGAAAAAGTATATGAAAATATGCTCAATATCATTAATCAATAGAAAATTCAAATCAAAACCACAATGAGATGCTATTTCACACTCATGAGGATGACAATAAAAAAAAAAACACCAAGTGTAAGCAAGGATGTGGAGAAATTTCCATTTTTATACACTGAAAATTAAGGTAGGGAAATGTTAAGTGATGAAGCTGCTTTGTAAAATAGTTTGTTGCTTCCTCAAAATGTTAAAGATAGAGTTATCATATGACCCAGCAATTCCACTCCTAGATATACATTCAAGGCAAATAAAAAAAATTACACCACAAAAAAAGGTAATAAACAGGTATAGCAACATTATTTACAATAGCTCCAAAGTGGAAACAATGCAAATGTTTATAAACTGATGAATGAAAAAAACATTTGGTATAGTCACATAATGGAACATTATTCAACCATAAAAAAGGAAGGAGATACTGATACCTGCTACAGCAGAGGTGAACCTTGAAAATATGCTGAGTGAAAGAAATCATACACAAAAGTCTCCAACTATGATTCATTTTATACAATACATCTAGAAATCACCAATCCATTGAGACAGAAAGGAGATTAGTGGTTCTCAGGTGTTAGAAGAGGTGTTAGGAAATGAATGCTGAAGAGCATTAGCTTCTTTTTTAGGATGATGAAAATGTCTTAGAATTACATGGTGGTGATGGTTGCACAGCCTTGTGAATATATTAAAATCTACTGAATTTTATACTATAAAGTAAGGATGAATTCTAAGGTGTAAGAATTCTATCTCTATAAAAGAAAAAAGTCAGTAACATTCTAAAGGCAACTAATGGTTCAGAAGAAACAAGAGATAAAACCTCAGAAAATTGGAACTGAGATGTTAGCATAAAGCCTGGGACATCAAAAGCAACATTCTCACTGAAAGAGGGGTCTATAAAATACCTACCTACTGTCAATACTTGGAAGAAGTAAAGTCAAGAAATTAATTTTGGATTATGGTGCCATGAGAGCCTGGCAGAGGAACACACATAAACTCTCAGGAAGAAAACATCCATAAGCCAGGTCTCCCTGCATGCTCACAGATTAAGATAAGCCAAATGTAAACTCCAGTTCAAAGATTACTCAATACCCAAAGAAGTTAACAATGTTGATTGAAAGTATTCAGGAATAACCAACAGCATAATTACAACCCCAAGGATGTCAAGTATTGGGATTATCAGACACAAACATTAGACTGACAGTTACAAGTTTAAAGCAATAACAGGTAATCTGAAAGTTGTACAAATCACAAGAACTATAAAAAATACCAACAGATGTGAGAAAGAAATAAAGTTTCTAGAAATAAAAATATATATGATCATAAATTTAAAAAAAAATTGTTGATAATTAGCAAGTTATATTTCTAAAGAAAAAAATGGTTAACTGAAAGATAATTATGGGGAAAAGATATTTAAATATAGCATAGAAAGATAAAGATATAGAAAGAAAGAGAGTTAAAGGAAATGGAAGATGGAATGAGAAAAGATACACTATACATATACTTGGAGTTCAATGGGTAGTGGAAGAATGGGGAAAAGAACGTATTAGTTAGTAGCTGAGAACTTTAAAAAATTAATGAGATTTAGGAAGCATAATTATTTTTTTAAATAACCTTAACAAGAACAGAAAAAAAGAAAGCTTGCCTTCTAAGAAATGACAGAGACCAAGCAGTTGTCTTAAGAGCATCTGTGAAAGACCAAAATGGTAGACTATTATCATCAAAACACTGAGTGAAAACAACATCAAATCAAGAACTCTGCTCCATTCTCAAGAACAGATTATATGATACAGTGGATGTCTTGGCAAATTTAAGAAGGTTGAAATCATACCAAGTATCTTTTCCGACTACAGTGGTAGGTAACTAGAAATCAACAGCATGAGGTGAGCTGGAAAATCTACAAATATGTGGCAATTAAACAACATTTGTGAACAATCAGTAGATCAAAGAAAATATGAAAGGGAAATCAAAGAATATTTTAGAACAAATGAAGATGGAAACACAACATACCCAAACATATGGGACACTTTAAAACTAGTTCTGAGAAGGAATTTTATAGGGATAAATGTATATGCTAAGAAATTAGAAAGCTCACAAGTAAATAATCCAAAGTTATACCTCAAAGAATTGGGTTTTATTAAAAGATTTTATTTATTTACTTAACAGAGAGAGAGAGAGAGAGAGAGAGAGAGACATCACAGGTAAGCAGAGGGGCAGACAGAGAGAGAGGGGGAAGCAGGCTCACTGCAGAGCAGAGAGCCTGATGTGGGGTTCAATCCCAGGACCCTGAGATCCTGACTGGAGCCAAAAGCAGAGGCTTATCCCACTGAGCCACCCAGGTGCCGCTATACCTCAAAGAATTAGAAAAAGAGCAACAAATTAAGCCCAAAGCAGAAGGAAGGTAGCAATGAAGATGAGAGTACACATACATGAAATAAAGACCAGAAAAGAGCAATGAAACTAAAAGCTGGTTTTTCAAAAAGATAAATAGAACTGACATACCTTTGTAAAACTGAGGGAAAAAATGAGAGAAGATTCAAATAATTAAAATCAGAAATGAGAGAGGAGAAATGACAACTGACACTACAGAAATATATAGAATCATAGGAAACTACTATGAACAATTAATTATACAACATAAACTACATAAACGAGAAGAAATAGGTACATCCCTAAATCATAGAACCTAACAAGACTAAATCGGTAAAAAATACCAAGGCTGAAAAACCAGTGATTAAGGAGATGGAATCAGGAATCAAAAACTTCCCAACATAGCAAAATCCCAAGAACAGATGGCTTCATTGGTTAGTTTTACCAGACATTTAAAGAAAATTTTATACCAATTCTCCTAAAACTCTTCCAAAAAATTTAAGAGGGGGGAACATTTCTAAACTTATTCTACGAAGCCAGTAATACCCTGACATCAAAGCCAGATAAGAATACTACAAGAAGAGAAAAATATAGACCAATATCTGTGATGAACACAGATGCAAAAATTATCAACACAATATTAGCACAACAAATTCAAGAACTTATTGAAATGGCTATTCACAATAATCAAGTGGGATTTGTCCCTAGGATGTGAGGATGGTTTAGTATATGCAAATCAATAAATACAACACACACACTAATAAAATGAAAGCTAAAAATCAGTTGATTACCTCAATATTTGCAGAAAAGCATTTGACAAAATATAGCTTTCATAATAAAAGCCCTCAGTAGACAAGAACATGTCTCAACATAATAAATACCAATATGATACACAAAGCTAACATTATACTCAACAGAAAAAAACTAAAAGCTTTTCTTTAACACCAGGAATAAAACCAGAGTGCCTGCTCTAATCATTCTTATTTAATATAGTATACTCAAAGTCCAAGCTAAAGCAATTAGGCAAGACAAAAAATATACATAAGGCATCCAAATAGAAAGAGTAAATTTGTTGTTATTAACAGATGACACAGTCTTTTATACTGAAAATCCCAAAGATCCTACTAAAAATTTGCAGGATATAAAATAAATGCACAAAACCCGGCTGTACTTCTATACACTAACAATGAAACATCAGAAATACAAATAAAGAAAACTATTTCTTCTCAATAAGATACCTTGGAATAAGTTTAACCAAGGAAGGTAAAGATCTGTACAATGGAAACACGACTTTATTGGAAGAAAGTGAAAAAGACACAAACAAATGGAAAGACATCCTGTGTTCATGGATTGGAAAAGTTAACATTGTTAAAATGTTCATGCAATCCAAAGTCATCTAGAGCTTCAACATAATCCTTATCAATATTTTGATGACATTTTTTATATAAATAGAAAAACAATCCTACAATTTATATAGAACTACCAAAGAGTAATTCAAACAGTATGGTACTGGCATAAAAATAGTAACATATACCAATGGAACAGAATTGAGAACTCAGATTGAAGCCCTTCCATATATGGAAAAACACTATTTGATAAGTGAGCCAAGAATATCCAAAAGGAAAAAGACTCTTCAAAAAATGATACTGGAAACACTGGATAAGCACATGAAACAATGAAATTGGACCTCTATCTTACATTACTCAGAAAAAAATAACAGGAAAGGGATCAAAGACTTGTACATAAGACTTGACACCATAAAACTCCCAGACGAAAACTCAGGGACAAAGCCCCTCAACCGATCTTGGCAATGAGTTTTGGAATATGACACCAAAAAGCACAAATGACAATAAAAATCAACAAATCAAAGTAAAAAGCTTCTTCACAGCAGAAGAAACAAACAAGAAAACGAAAAGACAACCTACAGAATGGGAGAAAATATTGCAAACCATTTATCAGATAAGGTGTTATATCAAACATTTATTAAAAACTCATACAACTCAAAACCAAAAAAAGCAAACAATCTGATTAGAAAATGGGCAGATGAACTAAATAGGCCCTTTTCTAAAGAGGAAATGGCCAATATCACTAATCAAAAGGTGCTCAACATCATTAATCAGGGAAATGAAAATTAAATTCACAATGAAATCACCTCATCCTTGTTACAATGGTCATCATCAAAATAAGAAATAAGTGTTGGTGAAGATGTGGAGAAAAAGTAACATTTGTGCACTGTTGGTGTGATTGTAAGCTTGTCAATCCACTATGGAAAACAGTATGAAGACACCTCAAAAAAAAAATATATTGAACTACCATATGATCCAGTGATCTCCCTTCTCAGTATGTGTGCAGAGAAAATGAAAATAGGTTATCAAAGAGATATGTGCACTCTAATGGATATTACAGTATTATTTACAGTAGCCAATATATGGAAACAACCTATGTGTCTGTCAATGGATGAATACTAAAGGTGTGTATGTGTGTGTGTGTGTGTGTGTTTGTGTGTACTATCATCCTGGAGAAAAAAGGAAGTTCTGCCATTTGCAACAAGGATACATATATCTCTATTATATATGAATAGATGTTATCTGTATAATATATAGCTTATATGTAATCTATACTTTATATTATAAATCATATGATCCTAGAATTGCAAATGGGAATCAATAAGTTACTCAAGCTTCAGAGATAACTAGACACAAAGATTGCATTCAAATCCACAGCTTCTTTCGACTGATGAACAGTCATTTCATTTTTAACATTAGCTAATAATTATCATAAACCTGTCAGTTTTAAGAGGGTTACATCTTAGCCTTATTATGCCTTATTATACAGGATATGCAGTCACTGAATTTATTTTTTGTTTTAGTCCAGATTCCATGATTTTTTATGTCTAATGATTTATTGATAAAATTAAAAGACTGAGAGAAGAATTGACTATTGGATGGGAAAGTCGCCTTTCAAAATCTACAGAGATGATAAAGCAGATCCTAATGGGCATTAAGTTTTCTTTCAACTAGAGTTACTGCTCAGCCCAATGGTGAACCACATCCAATAAATAGTTCGTCATCTTCAGGGTGGACAGGAACAAAAGAGATGATTAACTCAAGTAGAACTTCTAGCTTCTCAAAAATAAAAGCATACAACAAAAGGATATGTTCTAGTAATTATCCTAGTTCTGTAATATAATTTTATTTTTTATTTTTTAAATTATTTTATTTATTTGAGAGAAAGTGAGAACACAAGCAGAGGGGAGACACAGAGGGAGAAGCAAGTTCCCTGCTAAGCAAGGAGCCTGATGCAGGGCTCGATTCCAGGACCCTGAGATCATGACCTGACGAAGGCAGATGCTTAACCCACTGAGCCACCCAGGGGCCTCTCTGTGATATAACTGTAGATATAAGTCAGAAATTTCATAACTTCTGCTACTGGAAAGACCACTTCCCACCACCAACCAATCAATAAGCAAATAAATAAAATAATACAGGCAAAATTGCCTGTTGGCCAAACTCATTTCAAAGAAGTTTCCTTCTTAATAACTTGGGCTACTGCACTGCCTTCATGCACAAGGCATCCAGAATACATGGAAAACATTTATTTTTATTAGCCTTTCATTTGTTTAATTTCTTTTGGCAGTTGTGGTTTTTACAGCATAGACGATATGACTAATTTATGTTTTCCTAATTGCACAGCTAAATATTCTTGTATATATTAGTTTTGCACAGTGCCTAGATGATTCCAGAGAACTCTAATAAACTAATTAAATAAACCAACACACAAGCCAATTTATGATTCATCCATCATTCATCTGCTACTGATTTCAATATCCACACACATCCCTGGTGTGCATGAGTTAGCAGAATATAGAAGGAGAAAAATAACACTGTAATAATGCTTTGTATTAGATTTTCTGTGCTGGCTGATAATTAATATTAGCAAGCTATACTTCTATTAGAGAAAAAGCTACACAATATCCAATATTGGGCTCAATGTCTTTCATTCCATATTTTGAGGTAGTAGTTACCAACTTCCTGATAATGGTCTGTCAGCTTCCTTACTCCCTATCCAAGTTAGGGACAGTTGCTTTCAGTGGTCAGTAAGGAGAAGAGAAGAGCCTGTATCTTTTCTAAATGTTTGATTAGAGAGTGAGTTTGAAGAGAGAACAGTGGTCAGCCCCTCACTGGCCTGAAAACATAGACAGTTGCTTTCATTAATGCCTCCGTTGAAATAACACAACTCTTACAACAGGCAACCATATGATTCCTCTTACCAGAAACTTAGTGTAAAATTCTGAAATATTTTATGAACAGGTAGGTTATACAAACATCAGAATACATGTGAAATAAGTTTATCAGGAAGTTTAATATTACTGTCCTGAATTTTTATGATTCTTCCTAAAACCTTAAACATGGTAATCTACTCAAAGTGTTTACAAATGCTTTAGTTTTACTTTGTAATCAACTGCATTCCAAAGAGTTATGCTAAAAACGGGAATCTGAAAACTCTGCTTATTATTATCTAATACTTTATGCTCAAGACTTAGAGAAAATCTAAAATTGCCTACCAAAAATCATTCCAAACACCAACAGATAAATTTTTCTTGCCCTCCTTTGTTTGGCTTAAATATTTCCTTTTCCCACAATTTTAACCACCAAACCAAATGGTAAATAAATTTAATAGTCTCCTATATAATGGGCAATCAGTAAGCCTCAGGGAGGTCTGTATATTGCCATCTGCTGGTTGGTTTCCTGAGGTTTCATTATCCATCTAGGCTTTTGAAGGTCACGTTCTAAATACAAATCTCTACAAATAAATCTAATTATACAAAGTGAGAAATGATCCATTTTATTTTATTAATTTAGATTTCCATATCACAGCTTGAAAACTGGAAGTATTTAGTCACATCAGCGGATATAGTAGCTTTATTAAGTGGCCTGTTAATCTCGCCTCATTAATTATGGCTCTCAACTTTGAGTTGCTGTGTATCTGAGTAGCCAGACCAACGGTGAACAGACCAGGGACAGGGGAAGAAAAAATAGAACTGCTGGCTAGCGCCTGTAGGGGGTGACACCACTTATGAGAATGAGACACATGTCACGAGGCATTTCAAAGTATTCTTGGCAGGTGTATCATAAACAGATCCTCAGCCTGTGCCAAGGTGCTTGGCCATTGTAATTAAAGTTACATTATAAAAAGCTCCTGCTGTTTCTTTCTGAAAAATGCTGACAGAGACTTCCTCGGACAACTATGACAATATTTCCAACACCTCTGCATTTGCTATTCCTGTGGCTGCAAACAACACCATCCACCTTTACATTAGTTACAATGCAAACTACAAAGAGCAGCAAGACCCAACCAGCCTGATTGTACATGAGACAGGACAGTGCGCCTTTGGGTCAGAGGGCAGCCTCTTCAGAGTGTGACCAGGGAAGGAAAGACCATTTGGTTTCTTAAAACCTAAAGGGAAAGCATTTCTCTGAACTAAGAATGAACTCAAACTATAATGTCACAAGTAAGGATAAAACATAGAGTGTTGCTGGAGCTTTGGGATATGAAGCTTCAGTGTGATACCTAAGGAGGTTAGGTAATTTTATTTAATTTCATAGAAGTTTTAAGAATGTGAGAGAACTATGTGTCTGGAATGGCTAAATACCTGGAAAAAGAGGAATAATTAAATGACTCTCTCAAGACCTGCAGTCATCTAATTGTAAATGATAAATGCATGCAATAACACTTCAGTACTCTGTATCTAAACTTAGCAGTTGTAAGAACTAAATATAGTGGCAAAAGGTAACAGCTGCTTTACAGATCAAAATACTAGCTTTCCCCATCAGCAAAAGACAATATTAGATACTTTTAAAATAGTGCAGATGTGTTACTTATGGGAACATAAAACTAATAGCAAATATCGTAACTAGGAATGGGACAGGAAAGAACACTAAGAATTTGCTTTTATCATTCTGTGTCCCCTCCTCAGTCTTGGCATGCCAGCTTTCCTAACTCTTAGGGAGGCTCTTTACAGGCTTATTTTAACAATGTGTTCACAAAGTCTTGCCATAAAGGGAATTGTTTTAAATTGTTAAGCATAAGGTACTTCCCATCAGATTAAGTCGCTTTAAATAAGGAATGTTTTCCTTGTCATGATGAGCACCAGGTGAAGTATGCAATTGTTGAATCCCTATATTGTACACCTGAAACTAACATAACATTTTATGTTAAGTGGATTAATATAAAAACCTAAAAATCCCCCCAAAATAATGTTATAATGTTACAATGAGCAACAGGCAAAAAAAAAAAAAATGTTTACATTTTAATTATTTAAAAAATGCCTCACTCTTCATCCTTCCATGTGCTTGTAAAATTCCTTCTAGTGGTCATGTATTCATTCATTCATTCCCACCCAACTTTTTTTTTTTTCTTTCTTAAAAAGATTTTATTATTTATTTGACAGACAGAGATCACAAGTAGGCAGAGAGGCAGACAGAGAGAGAATAGGAAGCAGGCTCCCCACTGAGCAGAGAGCCCGATGTGATGCGGGGCTTGATTCCAGGAACCTGGGATCATGACCCACGCCGAAGCCAGAGGCTTTAACCCACTGAGCCACCCAGGCGCCCCTCATTCCCGCCCAACTGTTGATTGAGCACCTAATCTCGTGTACCAGAGACATCCCAAACACTAGATATAGACATAATCTCTCCCCTCATGAAATGTATTCTACTGGGCAGTCGGATAATAAAGAACTAAACAAACTGATGAATAAATATATAGATATGAAGATGAACCAATGTGTGGAACAAAGAAATATTGAACAGAGTTAATCTGGGGTATTACAATTTAAAAATGTGTACACACAATACCATAGTAAATAAATAATATAGCCTTGCAGAAACACATTGTGAATGCATATATGCACTTGAGTCTAAAGGCGGTGGTCTTTAACATTTCATCTCTGTGCATAAATTACCCCTTCTGTAAATTTAAGATAATTTTTGCACATATTTATAACCAGAGTTATGTGACAAGAATATTCAGTTTCATGGCCAAAAAAAATTAAAAAAATAAAAAAAAAATCCAGGCTTAGTCTCCTGGAATTTACTTACTTTGACCCTATAGAATTTTGACATTGTCCTACCACCATAACTGGGTCCCTTTGTTGGAACCTAGAGGCCCCTTGGTCCTGCTGCTGTCTTGAAGGACTGCGAATCCTGACTTTGCGTGATGAAGGGAAGGCTAAAATTCTAGACATGACTACATAGATAATATATAAAAACAAGATAATTTGGGGGAAGAGAGGATAGAATTACCAACTGTTGGCAAGAGAAATGGAACATCGTATCCCATCAGTATGACTGGTATAGGGTAGATACTGCCATGACTACTTTGGAAGACTGGCTGGCAGAACCCACTAACACGCTCTACCAAGCTGAACATGTATATACCCACCATGATCCACCAGTTCTACTTCAGAAAAAAGAATATATTTTCAACAGAAGTAACGGACCAGAATTTTCCCAGCAGCACTGGGACTATAAACCACCCAATGTCCATCAACAGCTAAACAGATAAATATGTTTAGTATGATAAAAAAAAAGTATGATAGGAGTCTTCTTGCAGGAAACAGAAAGGAAGGGAATAGTAACCAATGACAATAGAAGACAGAAAGATGATTATATTGGGGGGTGGATGAGACTGGAGAAAACTGGGGGCTTCCAGGTCACTACAATTTTTTTTTTTTACTTCATTTGGGTACTGAGTACAGGAACATAATTTGTTTTGTGAACTTCCAACCATATGTGTACACTTACACATAGCATATCTAAAAGTTTGCTGTATTTCAATTAAATATTTTTATAAAAAACAAAACTGGGAAATACTGAGAGGCTTTGGAATACCTAAGTGTCCCTCTCTGTTCTCAGAGTTAATACCTGTTGAGCCAGTCTCAAAGTCATAGGAACTCGATTCTTTTTCTTAGATCTCCAGGCCTCTCTGAAAACCAGCCAGTTCTGGAATCATTGGCAAATTTTTCTCTGCCACTGCCCTTCCTTTACCCTTACCATACTTCATCCATTCACTTTAGAGTCAAACTGTGATAATGATTTGTGACTAAAGATCCATTATTTTAATTGATAAGTTTCCATAGCAGATTGCAGTGTGTTACTATTTCTGAGACTCGATGGGGAGACAGGAGTGCTTTGGGGCCTCTATTAATAGTAGTTTTAGAAATAGCAGGTGAGCAACTCTACTTCTCCTGGGTAATAAATAGTAACTTATGGATGGAACAACTTTGGGGAGTTGGGGGGCCAAGGTGAGGTGCTAAGCCAAAAGAAATGGAATAAACCAGTGCCTTAAAGTATCTGCAAGGTTGGTTAACATGGAAAACGTTTTCTCCTCTCTCTCCCCATAAGTCCCTCAGTGATTTCCTATGATTTTTCTCCATTCAGTTTTCCTTCTCCCAGACTTGAATTCAAAATGTACTTCATGCCATCTTTCCACAGCCCAGTATGGTATTCAAGAGGCACAATCCTTCTGTTCTGTTCTCTTTAGTAGCAGGACTACTGGTATTCTTTTTATCCTAACAGTTCATACTTTGAATTACAATTTCACTTTTATTTACAAGGATTCCCTTAGGTAGCCTTGTTAAGTTATGAATGGCGAAAACACCGTTTCAGGCTATTTTTCAAGCCATGGGTATCCAAACCCCATCATTCCCTTTGCTTTCTCTATCCATTTTCCTGTTGTCTGTAGCATCATTAGAATTGAATGATTGAATTCCAGTTTCACTTGAGCTAGCATCCCATGAAGTTGTTCCCTATGAGGCTAAACATCTGTCCAGGTATTTCCATGTTCTGTTCTGCCTATTATGCTATAGGGTATAAAATATATGTCCCACTAAAGTTCTTGTTAATGAAAACAGCAGCTTGATGGATGGGATAAACAATCAGCAATCTCAAGGTTCCAGCATATCATTAGCTTTTCTGCTCTTTGGTGGGATAGATTTTAATCAAATTGGGACAATTTGAGTGAAGACTCATATCTGAACATGCTTCTTAATCCTAAGGGATATTAAAGGTTGTGTTGTTGGGGACAACCTAATATAAGGAAAAACATGTTCTCAGATGAGTATTAATACAACCTGTATCAATATAGTTTAACTTTGGGGACTAGGATTTGGGGCCACCTGTGTCAATATGACTTAACCATTTATTCCAGGGAGAAAAAAAAAAAACCCTTAAATCAATATATTGCTTTGCTGTTTGCTTCAAGAAATTCTTGCAAACTAATCTGACCAGGCTAACAGTTTGCTTCTGTGGGCAAAGAGCTTTCCTATTGGGACAGGAGATTACCAACTTGAACAAACAGCTCACTTTTCAGTAAACAGTTTACTTATCAAGGCTTCCTACAAGACCCTTATCTTACTCTATCCACAAATCCTAACTATTTATATCAGAAATCTGCCCAATCCCATTCTTCCCCTACCTTGGAAGACTTGTCCTAATCCACTTGAGCTCAAATTTGAGTCATCTCCTAACTTCCTACTTCTGGTGTGCTCTAAAGATACTGTCATCTGTCCATCCATCCACCCACCTATCTAGGTGCTATTCTTTCCTACTGCAGCAAATCTGACAAATCTAATCTTGCTTGATCACTGAGTTTTTCAGGTCACCTCTTTGGAAGACCACGGTCAGCAAGCAATAAAAGGGAATGTTATTACATTATTATTAAGGCTGGGTTATCGATGATTTAAAAAAACCATTATATTGTAGTTACAGTGAATGCATGTTCAGTGAATTTGTCTCTTTCATATATCTTCATCTATTAGTCATAAATATTTTAGATGTTAAAAGTTGCTAGATATATAAGCATCACCCAATTGTTTAAAGGGTTTGACAAGAAGGAAATGAAAATTTTGATTCCATAGAAAACATCTTAAGTCAAAACATTTGTGAAGGTGGGCCTTCATTAGCATGCTCATCAGACTTCAGTTGTGTGTTTCTTCAGGAAACTCCAGGAACAACTTGGGGAAAATGTAAAGATGGTCTCCTGTCCCTTATCCATGCCTATACCTCACCCAAGAAGAGAATACTCAATTCCAATCTAATGTAATCATCTACTTGCTCACATATGTGATATGTATAGAGTACAAGAAGGTTTTGAATACTTAATAAAATAGGTTTTGAATACTTAATAAAATTATGATTGAAAAAGCAAAGCTTCAAACATTAGCTCACTGAACAATTATTTTGAGGGGTCTTATTCCTGGTCTAGGAGACCATGACAGTAGATTATTCTCAGAAAGAGTTATTTTTAAAAATTATTCTGCAGGTCTCTGTAAGAAACTTGATGGTTTGAACATACAAATATTTGAATGGCACACCTGACATTATACTACTTAAGACTCAGGAGAAATATTAAAGTACTTTCTATCTCTATCATAATGTCAAATTTACCAAGAACTAAGTCCCCATTAAAATCTTGGGAAATGACTGAACTAAATCTTTAGGCTTTCAAAAAAAAGTTCTTGTGGTGATACTATGAAAACTTCTGCTATATTTTAAAGAGCTAAAACAATATAGATTCAAATTTACCAAGGAAATCTGGAAAATGTCAGAATTAAAATAATAATATATATAGGAATATTATTATATATATAGGAATATTCAGCCACCAAAAGTGAAAAAAATCCTACCATTTACAATATGGATGGTCTTTGAAGGCATTATGCTAACTGAAATGTATGACAGAAAAAGATAAATACTGTATGATCCTACTTATATGTGAAAGCAAAACAAAACACCAAACTCATAGAAAAAGAGATCGTACTTGTGATTACCAAAAGCAAGGGCTGGAGGGAGGCAGTAATTGGAGGAAGGTGGCCAAAAGGTACAAACTTCCACTTACAAGATAAATAAGTAGTAGAGATGTAATATTCAACATAAAGACTGTATCTAACACAGCTGTATGATATATGGGGAAGTTGTGAAGAAAGTAAACCCCAAGAGCTCTTATTATAACAACAAATTTTTTCCTTCATTTTTCTTCCTTTTGTTTTATTGTATCTATATGAGACATATGAGAAGACGGCTATTTAAATTTTCCTAATGATTAGTGATGTTGAACAACTTTTTATGTACTTGTTGGCTTTTCACATATTTTCTTTAGAGAAAAGTCTATTTAGTCATTTTTAAATTGGGTTGCTCTTCTTTGTTTCAGTTTTTTGTTGTTTTTTTTGTTTTTTGGTTTTTTTGCTATTGAGTTGTACAGTTCTTCGTATGTTTTGGGTATTAACCCCTTCTCAAATTGTTTTGTTTTTGTTTTTTGTGTTTTTTTTTACAAACCTGTAAGTTGTCTCTTCATTTTATTAATGGTTCTTTTGCTGTGCAGAAGCTTTTCAGTTTGATGTAGTCCCACCTGTTTATTTTGCTGCTTGTGCTAGGTGTCATACCCAAAATATCCTTAACAAGACCCACGGGAAGGAACTTTGTTCATATTTTCTTTTAATATTTAAATCTTTTATCCATTTCAAGTTAATTTTTATGAATGGTGTAAGATATAGGTCTAGTTTTATTCTTTTACATGTGAATATCCAATTATCCTAGCACCATTTTATTGACTCGCTTGTCAAATATTAGTTGACTATATATACTTGGGCTTATCTTGGGACTCCTGATTCTGTTCCATTGATTTATGTGTCTGTTGTTTTCAATATAGTCTTTTTTTTTTGGTAAAGATTTTATTTATTTGAGAGAGAGAAAGAGAGCGCGATCCAAGTTGGGGGAGGGGCAGAGGAACAAGCAGACTCCCTGCTGAGTGTGGAGCTAGACTCAGGGCTTGATTCCAAGACCCTGAGATCATGACCTGAGCTGAAGTCAGATACTTAACCAACTGAGCCACCCATGTGTGCCATGTGTTCTTTTTTTTTTTTTTTTTTTCCGGATTTTGTTTGTTTTGTTTTGTTTGTGCTATTTGAGGTCTTTTGTAGTTCTATATAAATCTTAGGAGTGTTCTCTCTTCTGTAAAAAGTGCCTTGGGAAACTTGATGGAGAATGCAATGAATCCATAGACTTTTGGTGGTATTGACATTTTAATAATATTAAGTCTTCCTTTCATTTATGTATTCAATTTCTTTCATCAGTGTCTTACAATTTTAACTATGTAGGTTTTCCTTCTGCTTAGTTAAGTTTATTCCTATTCTACTGTTTTTGCTGCTACTATATATGGGATCATTTCTTTTTCAGAAAGTCAATTGTTAGTATATAGAAACTCTACTGGCTTTGTATGTTAATTTTATATTCTGCAACTTTCCTGGATTCATTGCCAGATTACTTTATTCTTCAAACCAAATTGTTGATTTGCTTAGACAATTAACTCAGCTCTTTGCTTTGCTTGAAATATAACGTTGCACTTTAATGGAGTCTACATGTTGAAAATTACTACAAATTCAAATATTCTTGGCATATAAATTGCTCTTCCTAGTGTTGTTTTAGTAGTTACTAGCTGGTATATTTTTAAATACCAGTAATGTTAACACACAGTGTTATATAAACTGATTTTTAATGAAAGAACACAAGCATTAAGAAACAAATGAGATAGTAACAAATACCCACTTTGGTGCTCTAAAATGTTCTCATTTGTGTATTCCTCTCATTGTCCTTAAAAGTACACACAAATAAGAAAGACCCTTCAAATATTTGCTTTTTCACAAGCACAGTTTCTGCATCTATAAATTGTTGTTGCCTAGATCCATTATTTTATAGAGATGAAAAAAATGTTGATTTTCTAATTTCATCCTATCTGAATTTATTCATTATAATTCTATAAAGGAGAATATTCCTAAAAACTCCTTGATTAATATAGAATAAGGTTTTGTATGATAGGCAGAATAAATCCTTGGTTATCTCTTAATTATCATTTTTTAATAATTATGAACTAATGGCTTATTATCTTTTTGTGTTTTATTCCATTACTGTGATTAATCTTTTTGATACTCAAATTGTTTCATCTTAGGAGCTCCTTCTGTTGTTTGCTATGCCCTTTTTAAAATACCGTTCTTACTATAGTAATATATGTATATAACATAAAATTTACCATCTAACCATTTTTAAACGTACAATCCGGTGGCATTAATTACATTCATAATGTTGTGAAATCATCACTGTTATCCATTTCCAGATTTTTATCATTCAAAGCAGAAAGTTGTACCCATTAAATAATAATTCACTGTTGCCCCCTCCCTCAACCCTTAATAAATCCTTTTGTGTCTCACTTACTTTAATTAATGTAAAATTTTTATGGTTCATTTATGTTTTAGCATACATCCCACTTTTACTCCTTTTTTTTTTTTTAAAGATTTTATTTATTTATTTGTTTGTCAGAGAGAGAGAGAACACACAAGCAGGCAGAGGCGGAGAGAGAAGCAGGCTCCCTGCTGAGCAAGGAGCCTGAGGAGGGACTCGATCCCATGACCCTGGGATCATGACCTGAGCTGAAGGCAGCAGCTTAACCTGCTGAGCCACCCAGGCGTCCTTTTGTTCCTTTTTTTGAGGCTGAATAATATTCACTATATTTCTATGCAACTTTTTAAAATTATTACTTACTCATCTGTTGATAGACCCATGGGTCATTTCCACATTTGGCCCATTTTCATTAATGCTTCTATAAACACTAGTTTACATTATTTGTTTTAATCCTTGATTTCAATCCTTTTAAGATACACCCAGAGGAACCACCCAATTATTTTCCACAAAAGCTGTACCATTTTACATTCACACCAGCAATGCTCTAGTATTCCAGGTATTTCAAATCCTTGCCCAAATTTTTCTTTTTTAAAAAAGTCAATCTAAGTGGTGTTAACTAGTATCTTGTGGTTTTGATTTGTATTTTCCTTATAATTAGCTATTTTGAGCATCTGTATGCATACTGGTCTTTGTACATCTTCTTTGGAGAAATATCTGTTCAATCTCTTGTCCATTTTTTAATTGGATTGTTTTTTATTGTTGGGTTTGAGAAGTTCACTATATATTCTGGACTTAATCTACCAGATTTCTGATTTACAAATAATTTTTCCCATTCAATGGTTGTCTTTTTTTCCTGTTGGTCCCATTGATTTTATGCACAAAAATTTTTAACTTTCACCAAGTCCAACTTGTCTATTTTTTGTTGTTGCCTGTGACTTTGGTGTCATGCCTATGAAATCATTGCCAAATCAATGTCATGTAGCTTCATCCTTATGTTTTCTTCTAAGAGCTTTATGATCTTAGCTCTTCCATTTAAGTGTTTGCCATTTGAGTTAGTTTTTGTATATATTATTAGATAAGGGCTCAAAGTCATTATTTTACATGTGGACATCTACTTTTTCCAGCATCATGTGTTGAAAAGTTTGTCCCTTCCCCCATTAAATGATTTTAGCATTCTCACTGAAAACCATTTGACCATATAGGAGGGGTTTATTTCTGGGATGTCTGATCTGTTCTATCGGTCTATATGCCAGTCCCACATTGTTTGGGTTACTATAGCTTTGTAATAAATTTTGAGATGAGGAGGGTTAGGTAACTAACTTTGTTCTTTTTTATGACTGTTTTGACTATTCAGGGTCCTTTGAGATTCCATATAAAATTTAAGATGGGTGTTTCCATTTCTGAAATTAGATTTTTTTTATGTCTGGAACTTTTATATTTTTAGAATCACAACATTGTTAGGATTTTTAATATGGATTACACTGGATCTGTAAATTAGGTAGTATGAACATGTTGACAATATTAAGTTTTCTAATACATAAAAATTGAATGTCTTTCCATTTATTTGTGTTTTCTTCAATTGCTTTCAGAATATTTTAGTTTAGTTTAGTTTTCACTGTATAATCCTTTTGATTCCTCCATTAAGTGTATTCTCAAGTATTTTATTCTTTTGATGCTATTGTAAATACAATTATATTCCAAATTTCCTTTTTGGGGTGTTCATTGTTAGTGTATAGAAATGCATCTGATTTTTGTGTGTTTATTTTGAGTCCTGCTACTTTGCTGAATTTATTCATTAACTTTGTGTTTTTGGAGTGAAATCCTTAAGGTTTTCTACATATAAGATCACGTCATCTTATGAAAGGAGACAATTTTACCTCTTTCTTTCTAATTTGGTCTTTTCTTTCCTTTTTCTAATTGCTCTGGCTAGAACTTCCAATACTATGTTGAATAGGAATGACAAAAGCAGACATCCTTGTCTAGTTTCTGACCTAAGTAGGAAATCTTTTCCCATCATCTTTCACCACTGACCGTGATGATAGCTGTGAGTTTTTCATATCTGACATATCATGTTGAAGAAGTTTTTTATTCCCAGTTTACTGAGTGTTTTTGTCATGAAGGAGTGATTTCCTTATGTTGACCCTCCTTGCTTTCCAGGAATAAATTCCACTTGGTCTTGGTGTATAATTCTTTCAATATAGTGCTGAATTTGGTTTGCTAGTATTTTGTCGATTATTTCAATATCAGTGTTCACTAGGGATATTGGTCTAATATTGTATTTCAGATTTTTGCATCAGTATTTGTAAGTAAAACTGATACCTAAAGTTTTTTTTCATGCACCTTTGTGAGGTTTCACATCAGTAATATTATTTTACCCTCATAGACAGACTTTGTAATTTTTCCTTGTTTTCCTAAAAACCAATCACTTAATATACACACAAACAAAAAAAAAACTATTCTTTTTCAGAACCATCAACTTCTTATGTCTACATCCATTATCTTTCATCCATATTCTTAAAAACTGTTCATTTCCCATTTTCTCTTGCATTCTCAAAGTTTTAAAATTTATCCTCCAGCTCATTTAACTATATAGCTTAATTCTTTACAGTTTCTACTTTTATGCCCCCTAGGTTCTTTTCTATTTACCACCTTCCTTTACTCCCACATTCTTTCCTTACCTCTGTATTTTCCTTTTTATTTGTGTCTGCTTTTGAGCAAATTTCATTTGCTATCTCATTCTGAAGCAGTGTCATCTTATATCATCTTAATTTTAACTAATTATATCATAAATTTCAAGTTTTCTTAAATTTTATTGAGAACACAAAGCAGACTTACTTTTGAAATCACTTTTCTTGTGATTAATGTTTTTCTGGATTTCTAATTATCCTATGCATCATTTTAATTTTTTTATATTGCAGAAGGATTTCATAAGCTCTATGATCACTTGTATTTATTCACCCTTAGACAAGACGTCTTTCCTTGCAAAGGATTTGTCCATAAACAGGCTTAGCCGATTCTTTTGTTCCCTTTCACTACCTGTAAAGATTTTTATCTGGAGAGGATTTTTTTAAATGAACTTTTATAATTTATCATGACCAGTTTAGTGAATCAATGTTTTGAGGAGAGTAGATAGAAAACGAGTCCATGGATATCTCTGCAGTAAAACATTTAAGAAATGGAATGGCAAAGAAAAGATAACTGACTGAACAGTTAAACTGAACAGAAAACCACAACCTACAATAAACAAACTGTTCAAATACAATGGTTTTTCCCTGCCTCACCTAATGTTTTCAATGATTTGATTACCTGGCTGAGGCAGTGTGTGCAGGCTTTCCCATTTTAAAGTTACTGCCCACTTATTTCTCCATGCTCTAGTCTTTGGAAGAAAGTCAGTAGGCTGAGCTTACATTTAAGATGTAGGAAGTCATGCCCTTCCTCCTTGAGGACTGTTTACCTACATAAAATATTTGGAATTCTTTTGCATGGGAGATTTGTCTATCTCTAGCTTGTTTATTTACCCAGTCATTTTACTTACATCAATATCGACTTGTGGGTATTTAATTTACACTTAGGGTTAAATTCCAGTACTTTATCAAATTATTCTAGCTTTGTCAATAGGGAATACTTTCAGATAAGTTTGTGTCCCTGTAGCATGCCTCCATCATTGTAGGGTTTTTTTTTTTCTCCCTTAGTATTTCCTTACTTTTTGGTACTGCATAATGCTCCAGACTCCTCTTGTATATTCCCTGCCCTAGTTTCTCCAAGGGGCCCTGCCCCTTTTTAGTGGAGAATGGTATTAGGAAGTGAGATCTGGATATGAAGAATGCTCATTGTTATTGGGCCTTCAGATTATAGAGCAAGAAATATATATGTGTGAATTATAACATGTTATATACATTCGTCCATAAATATTTCTACATGAACAATTTGTATTTATATTAAGACAATCATGACTTCATACTGATGTCTCTAAATCTAATCAGTTAGCACATGGATCATTCTGGCCTTCTGTGCTTGGTTATCTGTAAATTCCCACTCCTGAGGGGTCTTTTTAACTCATCATCTACTCCAAGAAGGAATCATGCTTGATGTGTCCTGATGTCGCCATCTGCCATGTGTCTAAGTGAAAGCAGGATGTCTTTCTACTTGGCGTGGTCACTGCTTAAATCCTGAGCCTTTGGTGCTGCTGCTTTCAACAGTAACTGATTGTTGGTATTGATATGGTTCCAGCCTCTCCAGGAACCCATCCTTGTCTCCAGGCCCCAAGGAATGCTGACAGTGATATTCTGTTAGTATTCTATTGATTTTGTGATGCTCTTCTAATTTCTCAGAAAAAAATGATCTCTTGGTGTTTTATCTGTGGTTTGACCTGTAGTTGAAGGGTTACCTCCAGAGATTATGTTGTTATCATAATATAAGTCCACATATATCACATGTCACTAGTTTAAAGCAGAATGGATTTGGGTTGTTGCTTTTTGTGTTTTTTTTTGTTGTTGTTGTATGTTTTTATCTACAAAAGTCCAGATGCATGTGCCATCTGGGATGGGCTACATTAAGGGATCAGGAATACAGGAAGAATCCCCTGTACAGTGAACCAGCTTGTAACTATCCTAAGTGAAAGGCAAATGCATGCTATTGAAATATTAGTTCATTGACTTTGTAGGTGGGATAAGAAGGTTGGACACATTCCCAGATTTATTCTGGGAAGCTACATTCAAATTTCAATTCAATTCCTAGTTAATAAAGAGAAAAATGCATGTGAGGAAACTGTCCTACATTTCAACTTATATTATTGGTTGGATTTTTAGTTCTTGTTCCTTGCGACTTTCTTTCAGACAGTTAATCATAGCTGCTACTGGTTTCCTACTTCCTAAATTGCTTTTCTCTTTTTCTCAGTATATTATTACTTTTACCAGATTTCTCTCATGCTTCTCTCACATAGCTCTAACTCTATTTACCTATTTCTCACTTTCTGTTCTCTCTGATGAACAGGGCCTTTTTTTCTATTCCCTTAGAATTAATTCTTTTTAAGTAAGAATAACTCTGGTAGTCCCAAGGTCCAAGTGAGTACGTACTCACCATTCCTACTGCCTTACTTAGTTTGGAAAGATTTTATGCTCCCTATTCCTCCGCTTTGTTGCAACACACCATGTGGCTTTTGCTAATGTTGAAGGTAACAATGTGTTTTTAATCTAATTTACTAATGTGGAACAGCTTTCTTCTGAATCACAGTGGTGTAACCATTGACAACCAGAGCTTTGGCTCATGTTGAGTGTGAGAGCGTAGGATCAGGAAATAAAATTTTCCAGTATCTCACTATCCCAATTTAATCTTTATCAATCCTAGTGAATTAATTAGCAAGTAGTAAGTGGTGCTATATCAGTAAATGTTTATGAACAATTATGTAGTTTCTTTGAATGCTTGTCATCCAAAAGCCATGCCATCGAGTTCAACCAGGCTTTTATTGTTGTTCTCATTTATTTTATTGGATTATTTTTAGACGTTCTCCACATCCTCCATTTCAGTCTCATGCTAACAACTGACATTATCCCTTATTCACCTAACACTCTTTTTTTTTCCTTTCCCTCTAGGTCTATGCTCTTAGGCTTCTTCTCAGGGGAGCAGTGTCTTCCATTCTAAAGTGAATCTCTTCTATCTTCATTCTTTTGTCATCAGACCCTCCTGGGGGCATTTACAGCATTTCTGTCTCCTCCCTTTTCTGCTTTAAAATAAGCTCAATTCTCCTTTCATTTAGGAAAGAAACAAAACAAAACAAACCCAAAAGCATGACTATTTTATACTTTGAGGCTGCCATCTTACTCTCCTTCTGTTTGTTGCCAATCTCTTAAATCTTCACTTTCCACATCCCACCACCCATTGTCCCTGGCATTCTGAAATCTGGCTTCCCTCCCCATCCTTGGACCAATAATGTTCCTGTAAAGGTCACCAATGGCCTTGTCATCAATCTCACGACATCCCTACTACTCATTATCTGTCTAGACATTGTCTGGATTGAGCTTTTGAAACTCTTCTGTTGGCTGGTTTTCATGACATAATAGTGCAGTGTTCCGTGTAATTCATTGTTTCCCCTTTTCCAATTTCTTTCTTCTTCTTTTTATCTCCCTACTCCCTGCTTATCTTTTATCTCCCTACTCCCTTCAGAATACTAGAGTATTCTGAAAATTGGTCCTCATTAACTCTGCTCTCTTTTATTTACACTGTCTCCTACATATAACCTCATCCACAATCAGCAGTTCAACCATGGGGATGATTGAAGGCACCTGCAGACAGGACCCATCTCATGAATTTCAACCTACTGGCCATTTTCATGTGGTTGCACCCCTTCATCTCAAACTGAGAATCTTTAAATTAGAAATAATTCTCTTTCTCTGATCCCTAAATTGACTCATCTTCCCATTTCCATACTTCTGATAGGGTTTTTGTCATTATGCTTGATGCAGAGGCTATCCAAAATGTCAGATTTTTGTGTGTCTCCATTTCTTCTTCTGTCCATATCACTTAGACTCCTTTTTCAGTTTTACCAGGTCCACTATTGCTCATGACTTGGCTTACTGTGTCTGGTTTGTTGCCTTAAACACTTAACCAAGAGCCCTCGTCTATAACTTCTCTTTGTATCAAAATGCACTTGAAAACTGAGAAGATCCTAATTTTCCCTCAGAAACACTTTTATCCTAAAACAAGCTCTCCTCAAAATGAATGCATGGTTTCCTTATGGCCTGCACAGGAAATACCTAACTATAAAAGTCTTTGAATGGCAGATAAAAAAAATATGGGAAGATTTTTAGGGGTCTTTAGTTAGGAAGCTATATAAAAATAATGAAGAATAAAAAAATTAACTTTAAGTATACTTGGTGGACGGGTTAGTAGGGTTGAGCCTGGAGGCGGGAATACCATTTGGGAGTTATTTTAATAATCCTCAAATGAAGTAATGGATAAGAACTTAAAATGATATAGTAGAAGGACCAACCTAAGAAAGGAGAAATCATCTAGTGTTAGAGATTGATGTACAGGTTGTGGGGATGAGGGAAAGGAAAAAAACAAAACAAAACTAGAAATAACTGCCAGTTTCAAGGATGGTGATATGTAAAACTGTGGGAAAATCAAATTTATAGGAAAGTAGGAAAACAGAACAGTATGGGGACAGAGAAAGTTTGTGATTTCCATTTTAAATATATAGTGTTATTGATATTCTCAAGTAATATTTCAAACAGACAACCTGATATATGTCAGGAAATTTAAACATAGGATTCCTTCTCTGAGCAATTTTCATGGTTTTTTTCTAAAAGTAAAGATCATAGAGCCATATATGGGTAATAGTCCTTTAAGCCCGAAAGGGTGATCTGCCACATTAGAGCAAGTAGACCCTACAGATTTCAATCATACATCAGGTTCAGAAAAGATAATCACATACAATAAATTATCAGAGTTAAGATAAATATTAAAAAGGATTCTTTATGCATGACAGTATTCCTATCTTGTTCCTTCTGGAATCCATCAAGGAAGTGAGGGAAAGAGAGGAGCTGTTAATTCATTCTCATTATTTACGTTCCAAGAAGTGTCCGTTGATGTTTTTGTTTGTTGTATGATGTTCACACCTACTACCCTTCCAACTGCTAGTTCAGTTATTACTCCCCTGTTCACTTTGTCTTTATTGGTGTTGGGGTTTCAATCATGACATTTTTTTTAAAGCAATGCTTCTGGTAAGAAAAACACACACACTCTGATCACCATCACCTCTGTGCAGACCTGTCACCTGGCCTTATGTACCCTTTCAAAATTAGTTACTGTTTTACAAGTAAAATTTCAACAATTTTATACCTGCCCAACTCAATAAGACTGGTTCCTATCCAGGCATCAGAGAATTTCAGCCCAAGTTCTAGGCAAAGAAAACAATTACAAATGTGACAAAGGCACATAGTAGAAATTTAGAGTTGATGAGAAAAGAATAAGAGACAGAATCCAGGCTCTTAGGCCACTATTAACCAGCCCACTGCACAGGGAGCTCACAAGCAGAACCTGGTTTCTGGTTCTTATGAGACGGGTCCTCCAGTCTAGACACACCTTAGCACAGGCTGAGACACAAACCTGGTAACATTAAGGCTAAATTTTTTCACTTCTAGGAAGTGAACTTTGTATTGAGACCAGGACTTAGAAGGCTTCCAAGTCTCCAGATGGCTTCAGTAAGGCCATCACTTATCCCACTGTTCAAAGTAGGGTTTCCCTAAAAAATTTCTCTTTCTGGTCACCAACATTTGCCCAACTTCCATGAAATGGCACAGAAAGTTGCTTGGAGACTTATATGCTCATGTCTATATGTGTAGATACAGAATATGTGTGATCCCACACCTCACACACGGTACTTTTCGCCCGCTTCAAGTCGTGACTTTACTTCATCATTCTATAGTCTGCTTTTTGACTATAGCTAGCTAGACTTTTTTGCATTTTACTGTATATGAAGGGTAAAGATGCAAGAATTAATATGTTTCAACAGAAGTCACACTTCAATCTATACAAACTCATCCAAATGTCCAAAGAGGAAAAAAACAATCTGGAAATGCAATCAGAGATTCAGGATAATGTACAATTCCTCCTATTGCTTTGGGTCTGCTGTTGACAATATTAAACACTGTGTACCCTCTGAACCTCCTCAACCTTTTCCCTCACTGAAACTTCACTGTTCTTCATCCCATCTTTCGGGATTCAAATAACACAGTAATATAATAGCCCTAAGGTATTATTAACTAATAACTTTAAATTTTAAACTTTAAAAACTGTATTTTCCATTTTAAATAAGAGATCTTAATGTCTTAATGAATGAAATCAGTAATATATATATATATATATGTTTGGGTTATCGCTAAAAAATATTTAGGTCCATAAATTCCTTTCAATTTACCCAAATGCTCCTAATCTATCAGTTTTATAAATGGCATTGACCTTCTTAAAGAAACGTCTTCTGGCTGCACTGATTTTTTTTCTATTATTTTTCAGTCTTCTATTTGATTGGTATCGGCTCTGTTCTTTAAATACAGGTGGCCTCCTCCACCTACCTTTAAGTGAGATTGTGCATTTGAAATGTCGTTTAAGACCATAGCTCACACTTGTACCACCAAATACCTCTCCACTAGACTAAGGGATAATGTGAGCAAATGCAAATATTAATATGAACACAACTGTATGGATAAAAGTTCACCAACTCTTAGTGCCCACCAATCCACTTCACTTAACCTTTTCCTCTAACAACCTGGGGAGTTTTCCAATATGCCCAAGGAAGACAAAAGGCTATCCTACCTCTTTTCCTAGAGGTTATGCAAAAAGTATTTCTCTATACCCAGATAAGGAAATGGGTTTCTGCACATCCTTTCCTGGACCCATGTTCCCGACTTCATGAACTCTGCAGTGGAAATGCATGAAGGCAACATGGGATAAGCATTGTCTTACCTTACCCTTTGGACAACCAACAGGATTTCAAATTACAGCAAGGTCCCACCATGGTCAAGTTCAGTGTCATTTCAAATGAAGTTGCGGGTCTCTTTCCTTTCAAGTTGAATGAATAAAAAATGTCAACTTCAGATTATTGCTCAGCATCTTTCAAAGAACAAACATTAATTACATGCCTATTATGTGTCAGGTACTGCCTCACCAGATGCATTATTTCCTCCAATGTTCACTACTTTGGTGGGGGAGGTTGACTCATCAGGACCCACTTTCCATTGTCAAGGCTATTTGTGATCTTAGTAATTTAAAAGAAAAAGACCAATGTACCCAGAAATAACTCTAGAGGTTTATATTCTGTGAATAGCCAAAGAACTACATTGGAGGCTGTCAATGCAGATTTTAATAAGGCTTAGATAACATCACAAAAACCCTTTCCTGTAGCAAAGCATTACTCAGACCTTTCCAATTTCAGCTCCTTGCCAACACAACATCAGAACCACCCACCACATATGACAGGGTCTGGAGGGATTACACCAGGATAGACAGGTCAGATCACCAGCTACCACTCCATTTGCTTGCTACAGCAGAGATGCCGGATCTTCATGTTGTGATTTCTTAACATTTCTGACACTGTTTTACAAGACCTTGTAGCACCTGTGTCTCTCCCCCAAAGCTCTCCTCAATTGATACAAATGTCCAGAACCACTAGATTCTACTTACTGATTACTTGAAAGACAAAAAGAATTTTAAGACCAAATAGGAGTATAGACTACCAACAGGAGACTTTCTTGAATGGATAAAGAAAAATAGAAGAATACACTATTACTTAAACCAAAAAGGCAGGAATCCAAAATGTTGCTTAAACCCAGAACAGCAAAGATTCCAGACTCCTACTGCTTAAATGGGAAACACAAAATATTCCTTTAACTATGATGAAGGCCCTTGAAATCTACTTCAACTACTTTTACTATAACTATAAATGCTTACTACAATGACAAAAATTCATACAATTTATTTCTAAACCACCAAGTAGAATTTTGCCCTAAAGAATGAAAGTTCCATTTCTGGGTAAGGACTCTCTCTCAGTGAACACTTTCCTTTATACAGAGTTTCACACTAAATTTCATTGAATTTCAGATTCATCTTGCATAAAATTTTTCTTAATGAATCTCTTCCTTCCATTGCAAGTGCAAACCCTAGAATGCTTGCCCAAACTTTTGTTGTCTTTCTCTAGTGAGCACAACTGTATACCTGGCATAGCCTGATTTTAAGTACTCATTTAACTCAGTGAGAACTTTGCAGAGAAAATCTCTCCAATTACAGAAAATTTTTACATTTTTTCCACTTCCTGTGATACCTTTGAAAACTTTTTTCCCTCTAGATTAAGAAATGAGTTTTAGAAGAATGGGGACAGTCTTATGGATCTCTTATTTATATTACACATTTGCCCTGGGATGGATATAAAGTGACAACCTCCAGCTCTATTTTCTCCTTTATAGAACTTTAGAATTATTTCTTTTGAAAAAAAAAAAAAGAGATAAAACTCAGTGGAGCTTCTTCATCTAGGACTATCCACAGGGGATATAAATTTCAGGATCTGAGTACAAGAAGTAAATTGTATTACATTCACTGTTCCAATCAAGGGAAGGTTATAAATAGCAGGTTTCCTGTATTGTTGGGGTTTGTAGACACATTTCTGTTCAATTACAGAAAATAATTGGTTAAAAATGAAGAGAGGGACGCCTGGGTGGCTCAGTGGGTTAAGCCGCTGCCTTCAGCTCAGGTCATGATCCCAGCGTCCTGGGATCGAGTCCCACATCGGGCTCTCTGCTCGGCAGGGAGCCTGCTCCTCCCCTCTCCTCTCTGCCTACTTGTGTGATCTCTGTCTATCAAATAAATAAATAAAATATAAAAAAAATGAAGAGAATGTTGTTTATGGTTTATGATTTTCAAAAAAAATAGAAGCACATGTTGGAGAGTGAAATTCTACTCATGACATAATCAGTGACCCTAATACAATTGACTATTTCCCTAATATCCCAAAGAGAGAAATCTGGGATCTCCAGCTGAAGTATTTTTTTCTCAAATTTAACATATGCTTGATAAAATTAATGTATGTCTGGACAGTTCTTACATTCTTACAGTTCTTCTGTTGCAGTTCTTACCATGCCTCTCCCTTGAATGGGTAGGTGAAGAAGACTGTGGTTTCTCTGTGTCTCCAGTAACAAGAACTTATTGAATGCTTACTATAGAATACTGGGTAAGAATACTGTGACTCACCCAGAGGTCCTGAGTGTCACATTCACCCTTGGATGCCCAGGACCTAGTACAGTGCCTGACACTAAAGTATTAGTTAGGGATCTTCTTTTAAACTGCTTTGGGATAACTGAGAAGAAAAGATTTCTCTCACTGAGTTTATAATCTTACTGAATGCATTTAACATGCATAAAATAAAAAAGAGTTTGAGAAAATTTACCAGGAAGAAAGTAAATAGGAAATAGCTAATCTCAAAATTTAAAGAAGTTTAGCAAATCTACTATTTTTCCATGGATCAAGCCCTGCTGTTACTGTATTTAAAAGTGAGAATTAGAGAGCCTGGGTGGCTCATTTGGTTAAGTGTTTGACTCCTGATTTTGGCTCAGCTCATGATCTCAGGGTCATGGGAAGGAGCCCCACAATGGGCTCCACACTCAGTGGGGAGTCTGCTTGAGATTCTCACTCCCTCTTTCCCTCCACATCCCCCACTCACTTGCTCTTTTAAATAAATGAATATTTTACAAAATAATAAAAAGCAATATTCCTGAGTCTCTAGAAACATATCTCTAAGTGGTTTGGGAATGGAATCAGATCAGAATTTTAAGACTACAAACAAGATTTAAAGATCTTTCAAGAAAACAAACATGTTACTTTTTGGTAAATTAATGTATTCAAAATATCAACAGTAAACAAAATAAAAGAAGGAGGTAACATTTGTCATTGACCTGGAAAGAAATCCAAGAGTTTGCAGTTCTTTATCTCTTAGAAGCTACTGTTTGTTTTGGCAATCAAGAGCATACACATTAAATATCCAAGTTATCAAATTCCAGTGGCACTGCATATTTCATGAGAAATTTCATCATATAAAGTGGGCAAGCAGATGAGATATTAAATATCATGTTATATTGAGGACTTCCAAAGAGAAAGAAATCCAATATGGGATAGCATTAAAAAATACACATAAAACAATACAAACACCCAGAAATGATCTAACACAACCCTGAGACAAATCTCTTAAAATTACTTAAAGGCCTTGGCTTTTTGTAATGATACATTTATTTAAATACTATTTACTTAGATTAGTTAATTCATACAAGTAGCACAAAATTTTTAAAAGCTCAGTCTCCCTCACCTCCTTGTATTCCAGAAGTACCATCTCCTTCCCCAGATCCTTTCAAAATATTTTATGCATACCTAAGCACATTTACAAATGTACACATATACATACAAATGCAGATACATACATATTTTTAAAAATTTCTTTAAAACCTGAAATATTTAAGTATAGAGAAATTGCATAATATAGTAGGTAGCCTATATTTAACACCTATATTTTTAAAATAGAATTTTAAAATTCTATTTTATATTTTTAACATCTTGATTTTATTTAAGCTTAACATTTTTATGATTTTTGTTTCCAACATAATTTTTTTATAAAGATTATATTTATTTACTTGTCAGTTAGAGAGAGCACAAGCAGGGGGAAAGACAGACAGAGGGAGAGGGAAAAGCAGGCAACCCCCCACCCAGGACTCATTCCCAGGACCCTAGGTTCATGACCTGAACTTAAGGCAGGCACTTAAACAACTGACTCACCCAAATGTCCCTCAAATATAATTTTTTAATGAAATAAGTTACTGGAGATACAGGTGAATCCACCAATAGCCTGTTTGGTTTTTTTTTTCCCTTCCCTGAAGTTAACATTCCCTGAAATCAATGTGTATGCACGTTATGGTGAAAGAGTAGGCCAAATACTTCTCTAGTCTTTTGTTGGATTATTATGGGCACCAGATTATTATGATTCCCTGGCTGTTCTTTGCCAGTTTTAGCAAAGTATGGCCAAAAAAAACAAAAAAGGACAAGTTCAGACAAGAATGGAGTTTGTTTGTTTATTTTTTTGAAATTTTTTTTATTTTTATATAAACATATAATGTAACCCCCACCACCCTCTCCCAACACCGCTCCCCCTCCACCCCCCTCAGTTTTATGACATTAAGAGTCTCTTTTGGTTTGTCTCCCTTCCGATCCCATCTTGTTTCATTTATTCTTTTCCTACCCTCTTAACCCCCACCCCATGGCATCTCCACTTCCTCATATCAGGGAGATCATATGATAGTTGTCTTTCTCCAATTGACTTATTTCCCTAAGCATAATATCCTCTAGTTCCATCCATGTCATCGCAAATAGCAAGATATCATTTCTTTTGATGGCTGCATAATATTCCATTGTATATATATACCACCTCTTCTTTATCCATTCATCTGTTGATGGACATCTAGGTTCTTTCCATAACTTGGCTATTGTGGACATTGCTGCTATAAACATTCAGATGCATGTGCCCCTTTGGATCACTGCATTTGTATCTTTAGGGTAAATACCCAGTAGTGCAATTCCTGGGTCAGAAGGTAGCTCTATTTTCAACTTTTTGAGGAACCTCCATGCTGTTTTCCAGAGTGGTTGCCCCAGCTTGCATTCCCACCAACAGTGTAGGAAGGTTCCCCTTTCTCCGCATCCTCGCCAGCATCTGTCATTTCCTGACTTGTTCATTTTAGCCATTCTGACTGGTGTGAGGTGGTATCTCATTGTGGTTTTGATTTGTATTTCCCTGATGCTGAGTGATATGGAGCCATGTGTCCGTTGGCCATCTGGATGTCTTCTTTGCAGAAATGTCTGTTCATGTCCTCTGCCCATTTCTTGATTGGATTATTTGTTCTTTGGCTGTTGAGTTTGCTGAGCTCTTTATAGATTCTGGATACTAGCCTTTTATCTGATACATCATTTGCAAATATCTTCTCCCATTCTTTCAGTTGTCTTTTGGTTTTGTTAACTCTTTCCATTGCTGTGCAAAAGCTTTTGATCTTGATGAAGTCCCAATAGTTCATTTTTGCCCTTGCTTCTCTTCCTTTTGGCGTTGTTCCTAGGAAGAAGTTGCTGTGACTGAGGTCGAAGAGGTTGCTGCCTGTGTTCTCCTCAAGGATTTTGATGGATTCCTTTCTCACATTGAGGTCCTTCATCCATTTTTAGTCTATTTTCATGTGTGGTGTAAGGAAATGATCCAATTTCATTTTTCTGCATGCGGCTGTCCAATTTTCCCAAAACCATTTGTTGAAGAGGCTGTCTTTTTTCCACTGGACATTCTTTCCTGCTTTGTCGAAGATTAGTTGACCATAGAGTTGAGGGTCTGTTTCTGGGCTCTCTATTCTGTTCCATTGATCTATGTGTCTGTTTTTGTGCCAGTACCATACTGTCTTGATGAAGACAGCTTTGTAATGGAGCTTGAAGTCTGGAATTGTGATGCCACCAACTTTGGCTTTCTTTTTCAATATTCCTCTGGCTATTCGAGGTATTTTCTTGTTCCATATAAATTTTAGGATTATTTGTCCCATTTCTTTGAAAAAATTGGATGGGATTTTGATAGGCATTGCATTAAATATGCAGATAGCTTTAGGTACCATAGACATTTTCACAATATTTATTCTTCCAATCCATGAGCACGGAATGTTTTTCCATTTCTTTGTGTCTTCCTCAATTTCTTTCATGACTACTTTATAGTTTTCTGAGTATAGATTTTTTGCCTCTTCGATTAGGTTTATTCCTAGGTGTCTCATGGTTTTGGGTGCAATTTTAATGGGATTGGTTCCTTAAATTCTCTTTCTTCTGTCTTGTTGATGTATAGAAATGCAACTGATGTCTATGCATTGATTTTATATCTTGACACTTTACTGAAGTGTCATCTTCAGATCTTTGTAGATCTTATCATCTGCAAAGAGTGATAGTTTGACTTCTTTGCCTATTTGGATGCCTTTAATTTCTTTTTGTTGTCTGATTGCTGAAGCTAGGACTTCTAGTACTATGTTGAATAGCAGTGGTGATAATGGACATCCCTGCCATGTTCCTGACCTTAGCGGAAAAGCTCTCAGTTTTTCTCCATTGAGAGTGATATTTGCAGTGGGTTTTTCATAGATGGCTTTGATAATATTGAGGTATCTGCCCTCTATCCCTACACTTTGAAGAGTTTTGATCAGGAAGGGATGCTATACTTTGACAAATGCTTTTTCAGCATCTATTGAGAGTATCATATGGTTCTTGTTCTTTCTTTTATTAATGTATTGTATAACATTGATTGATTTGCAGATATTGAACCAACCTTGCAGCCCTGGAATAAATCCCACTTGGTCGTGGTGAATAATCCTTTTAATGTACTGTTGGATCCTATTGGCTAGTATTTTGGTGAGAATTTTCGCATCTGTGTTCATCAAGGATATTGGTCTGTAATTCTCGTTTTTGATGGGGTCTTTGGTTTTGAGATCAAGGTGATGCTGGCCTCATAAAATGAGTTTGGAAGTTTTCCTCCCATTTCTAATTTTTGGAACTGTTTCAGGAGAACAGGCATTAATTCTTCTTTAGATATTTGGTAGAATTCCCCTGGGAAGCCATCTGGCCCTGGGCTTTTGTTTGTTTGGAGATTTCTGATGACTGTTTCAATCTCCTTACTGGTTATGAGTCTATTCGGGCTTCCTATTTCTTCCTGGTTCAGTTTTGGCAGTTTATATGTCTCTAGGAAAGCATCAATTTCTTCCAGATTGTCAAATTTGTTGGCATAGAGTTGTTCATAATATGTTCTTATAATTGTTTTTTTTTTTTTTTCCTTTGGTGTTGGTTGTGATCTCTCCTCTTTCATTCATGAGTTTATTTATTTGGGTCCTTTCTCTTTTCTTTTGGATAAGTCTGGCCAGGGGTTTATCAATCTTATTAATTCTTTCAAAGAACCAGCTCCTAGTTTCATTGATTTGTTCTATTGGGTTTTTTTGTTTGTTTGTTTGTTTCTATTTCATTTATTTCTGCTTTGATCTTTATGATTTCTCTTCTCCTGCTGGGTTTAGGCTTTCTTTATTGTTCTTTCTCAAGCTCCTTTAGGTGTAGGGTTAGGTTGTGGATTTGAGACCTTTCCTGTTTCTTGAGATAGGCTTGTATCGCTATATATTTTCCTCTCAGGACCTCCTTTGCTGTGTCCCACAGATTTTGGACCATTGTGTTTTCATTATCATTTGTTTCCATGGTTTTTTTCAATTCTTCTTTAATTTCCTGGTTGACCCATTCATTCTTTAGAAGGATGCTATTGAGTCTTCATGTATTTGGGTTCTTTCCAAATTTCCTCTTATGATTGAGTTCTAGCTTCAGAGCATTGTGGTCTGAAAATATGTAGGGAATGATCCCAATCTTTTGATACCAGTTGAGACATGATTTGTGACCTGATTTGTGATATGATGTATTCTGGAGAATGTTCCATGTACACTAGAGAAGAATGTGTATTCTGTTGCTTTGGGATGGAATGTTCTGAATATATCTATGATGTCCATCTGGTCCAGTGTGTCATTTAAGACCTTTATTTCCTTGTTGATCTTTTGTTTGGATGATCTCTCCATTTCAGTGAGGGGAGTGTTAAAGTCTCCAACTATTATTGTATTCTTGTCAATGTGTTTCTTTGATTTTGTTATTAATTGGTTTATATAGTTGGCTGCTCCCATGTTAGGGGCATAGATATTTATAATTGTTAGGTCTTCTTGATGGACAGACCCTTTGAGTATTATATAGTGTCCTTCATCATCTCTTATTATAGTCTTTGGCTTAAAATCTAATTGATCTGATATAAGGATTGCGACCCCAGCTCTTCTGATGTCCATTAGCATGGTAAATGGTTTTCCACCCCCTCACTTTCAATCTGGAGGTGACTTCAGGTCTAAAATGAGTTTCTTGTAGGCAGCATATTGATGGGTTTTGTTTTTTATCCATTCTGAAACCCTGTGTCTTTTGATTGGGGCATTTAGCCCATTTACGTTCAGGGTAACTATTGAGAGATATGGATTTAGTGCCATTGTATTGCCTGTAAGGTGACTATTACTGTATATTGTCTCTGTTCCTTTCTGATCTACTACTTTTAGGGTCTCTCTTTGCTTAGAGGACCCCTTTCAATATTTCCTGTAGAGCTGGTTTGGTGTTTGCAAATTCTTTCAGTTTTTGTTTGTCCTGGAAGCTTTTTATCTCTCCTTCTATTTTCAATGATAACCTAGCTGGATATAGTATTCTTGGCTGCATGTTTTTCTCATTTAGTGCTCTGAATATATCATGCCAGTTCTTTCTGGCCTGCCAGATCTCTATGGATAAGTCTGCTGCCAATCTAATATTTTTACCATTGTATGTTACAGACTTCTTGTCCCGGGCTGCTTTCAGGATTTTCTCTTTGTCCCTAAGACTTGTAAATTTTACTATTAGATGACGGGGTGTGGACCTATTCTTATTGATTTTGAGGGGGTTTCTCTGCACCTCCTGGATTTTGATGCTTGTTCCCTTTGCCATATTAGGGAAATTCTCTACAATAATTCTCTCCAATATACCTTCTGATCCCTCTCTCTTTCTTCTTCTTCTGGAATCCCAATTATTCTAATGTTGTTTCGTCTTATGGTATCACTTATCTCTCGAATTCTCCTGTCGTGGTCTAGTAGTTGTTTTTCTCTTTTTTGCTCAGCTTCTTTATTCTCTGTCATTTGGTCTTCTATATCACTAATTCTTTCTTCTGCCTCATTTATCCTAGCAGTTAAGAGCCTCCATTTTTTATTGCACCTCATTAATAGCTTTTTTGATTTCAACTTGGTTAGATTTTAGTTCTTTTATTTCCCCAGAAAGGGCTTTTATTTCTCCAGACAGGGTTTCTCTAATATCTTCCATGCCTTTTTCGAGCCTGGCTAGAACCTTGAGAATCATCATCCTGAACTCTAGATCTGACATATTACCAATGTCTGTAGTGATTAGGTCCCTAGCCTTTGGTATTGCCTCCTGTTCTTTTTTTTTTTTTTTTTTGTGGTGAGTTTTTCCACCTTGTCATTTTGTCCAGATAAGAATATATGAAGGAGCAAATGAAATACTAAAAGGGTGGCAAAGACCCCAGGAAAATGTGCTTTAACCAAATCAGAAGAGACCCCAAATCGTGGGAGGAGAAGGAGAAAGGGGGTAAAAAGAAGTTCAGAAAAAAGAAAAAGAAATTAAAAAAAGAACACAAATAAAGAAAAAAAAAATATATATATATTAGACTGGTGTCTAGAACAGTGTCACCCACTTAATTTTGGGAGTATTTTGGTCTCTTAGAAGAAAATACCTCCCAAAATTTTAAAGAATGAAAAGCATATATAAGGGTAAACACAATGAAGGGATCGAATATGACTATAAAGATTAAAAATAATTTTTTTAAAATTTCTAACAAAGGAGTTGATAAGGTAAGTTGGTTGGGAGAATAAAAAAAAAAAAAGAAAGTGGAGAGAACTTGCTTTGGCTGGAGACTAGATCAAGCCTGGTGCTAGATTTAGGGTGTATTTTGATCTATTAGAAGTTGTACCCCAAATTTTTTAGAAGAAAAAACCCTATGTGCATACAAAGAATAAAGTTAGATACAATGAAGGATAAAATATGATTTTATAATAATAATAAAGGTTCAAAAAAGATTTTTTTAAAGAAAGTTATTAAGGTAAACTAGTTAAAATGCATTAAAAGAGGAAAGGGTGAAAGTTGAAAAAAATTAGAAGAGAAAAAAAATTTCAAAAAGTAATTAACTTTGCAAGACTAAAGATCCATGGGGAGAAAGCCATGAATTCCATGCTTTGCTTTCTCCTCCTCTGGAATTCTGCTGTTCTCCTTGGTAAGTGAACTTGGTCTTGGCTGGATTTCTTGTTGATCTTCTAGGGGAGGGGCCTGTTGTAGTGATTTTCAAGTGTCTCTGCCCCAGGCAGAATTGCACCACCCTTACAAGGGGCCGGGCTAAGTAATCCTCTCGGGTTCGCTTTCGGGAGCTTTTGTTCCCTGAACACTTTCTGTAGAGTTCTGGAGGACAGGAATGAAAATGGTGGCCTCCCAATCTCCAGCCCGGAGGAGCCAAGAGCTCAGGGCCCCACTCTTCATTGCACCCTCAGAGAAAAGTGCTTAATCACTCCCGTCTCCCTGGCCTCCAGTCGCGCTTGGAGAAAATCACGCAATCACTCCCGTCTCACTGGCCCCCGGCTGTGCTCTGAGCTCACCCAGCCTGTGAACAAGTGTCTCTGTCTCTGGCAGAGCCCTGCCTAGAGACTCTGAACCCCACAGATCCCTGAGCTCTTCCAGGTCAGAGTCTCCCTGGATCTTGTGGGGACCCCATGCACAGAGCACTGGCCTGTGTCACGTATAACAGTTCAAGGTAACCCTGAGTTGAGAGCTCATGCCTTGGCTCTGTCTCCACAGCTGGCTTCCCCGCTCTAATACCTGTGAGCTCTGCGACACTCAGACACCCCCAATCCTCCTGTGACCCCACGGGACCTGAGGCCACGCTGTCCCCGCAAGTTCTCCCCCCCAGTTTAGCCTCTGGAGCGATGTCCCTCCATGGAGCAGACTTTTAAAAGTCCTGATTTTGTGCTCCATTGCTCCACCACTTGCAGGGAGCTGGCCCCTCCCCCCAGGGTCTATCTTCCTGTCACTTTGGATTCACTTCTCCGCTGGTCCTACCTTTCAGAAAGTGGTCGATTTTCTGTTTCTAGAATTGTTGCTCTTCTTCTCTTTGATCTCCTGTTGGATTTGTAGGTGTTCGGAATGGTTTGATAAGCTATCTAGCTGATCTCCTGCTGCCTGATGTCGTCTCAGCCTGCTACTTCTCCGCCATCTTGGCTCCTCCTTCCTGTTGTTTTTTTTTAAAGACCAACTAAGAATTCTTTGTTGAATGGAAATAAAGCTGGGGCAAACATAAAATTAAGGGTGTTGTCTTCCTACCCAAGTTTCATGTTTTAGGTGATCTTAATCCAACACCATTATACTGAGGAAGATGACAAGTAAAGCAATTATTTCTAGGAAGTTGGGGGCTGTGGAAGCTTTATGCTTTGGTGGACAATGTTTAGAAATGCTGGGGTATATGGAAAATAAACAGGAGCCCATCTTTGGTCTACCATTGCTTTTAAATTTCCTACAGACAGTGCACCCCCTCATGACCTCTACCCTGGGCAGACATTCCCATTGCCTCCTCTCCTTTGATGTGTCACTGGACCAAAAATTCAGGAAACAAAAGAGGTAAGGTTTAAGAGCCACAACCATAAAGAATTTTGAATGTGGCTTATGAGATGAGAAGTAAACAGATTTAGCTTACAAAACTCTTAAAAAAATTGTACTGTCAAAAAATTCAAACTCTAACTTGCAAAATTCCATGATTGTTTCACCCGTGAAGTCCCCAAGAATGGTTTAGTATATGTGCTGCCAAAGCGAGCACCCCAAGAATGGTTTAATCCTGAACACAAATACCCTCCTCAGATGTGTCCCGAGGTGAATGGACAAAAAAGAAACTCTTAGAGGGGAAGACAAGGACCATAAAAATAATAAGTAAGGGAGTTACCCTAGTTACCCTACAAGAGAGTAGAAGCAGATGTAGAGAAATGGGCAAAGCAAGGAACTTACTTTTCTGCCAGGGTGAGGAGTGTCTCCCATTATTGAGCACCAATGTTTGGTAACTTCTATGGATCACTGAATGGGGGGAGGGTGTTACTGAAGTTTTTCATTCTTGCATTCTGGGTGTGTCCATGTCATAGCATAGGAGGGTTCCTGGGCAACAGCCTGTTTTCAGAAATTGCTAGATCATGGAAAGACATGTCCAGACTTAATGGAGACAACCACATCTAGCCCAGTTTTGGCCAGCTGTTTGCCATACTGTCTGGAATTTTAAATTGTCTATCTTGTAATGGGAGTGTTCTATGGGAGGGAAGAAATGTGTCTAGAGATATTTGGATGACCAGTAGGAAAAAGTAAGTCACATTGTTGGTTGTCTCCCCAAATCCATTATGGTTTTCCTCCCAAGGTTATACCCGCCCAGTGAGAGACTTCATTTCCCAGCTTTAATGTAGCTAAGGTTTTAGAATGCTAGCAGAAATGAATAGAGCTCTCTCTCACTTTCTTAAAAGGAAATGGCTACCCTAGTCCTCTTTTCTCTCTCTTTTTTAAAAGATTTTATTTGTTTATTTGACAGACAGAGATCACAAGTAGGAAGAGAGGCAGGCAGAGACAGAGAGAGGGGGAAGCAGGCTCCCCACTGAGCAGAGAGCCCGATGCGAGGCTCAATCCCAGGACCCTGGGATCACGACCTGAGCCAAAGGCAAAGGCTTTAACCCACTGAGCCACCCAGGCGCCCCCTCTTTTCTCTTTTCCCAGCATTTGGTATATGATCCTGCTCATGACGAAGGTTTGATCATACAGATGAGGACAGAGAGGGCAAACTAAATGACAGAAGGAGGCTGAAATCCTGGATGACAGATGTATCTCCACTAACTGGACTAATCACACAGACTGCTCCATGAGAATGCAATGAACTTTCATAGTATTTAAGCCACAGAATTTTATGTTCTCATTGTTATAGAAGCTTGGTATTTACTCCAACCATGTAATACACATAGTTTCAGTTCATTCATTTTAACTGTCCTAGAATATACCCAAATTTATGTATTTCCTCATTTATGACCAATTACAATATTCCTAGCTTTTAGCTCCTGCAACAAACACAGCATGGAACATCTTTCAGTCTATGTCCTATGAGATTTTTCTAAGCTTTTAAGTGAATTTAAATTATCTAAATATTAAATGTTTTTTTACTCACACTAGGCAAATTAAAAGTATCCATTATCCATATTAGTCACAATATGGCTACCATATTGGACAGTATGAATAAAAGCCATTTCTGTCATCACAAAAAATTCTTCTGAACAGCAATTGTTCAAGGATAAATCTAACAGAAAGACTTCTAGGTTACAGAATATGCACATTTTCAGTGTTACTAAATAGTGTCAAATAACACATCAACATTATTAGGACAATTTATAGTTGTTCATAAGAATTTTTATTTGCTGACATCCTTACCTAAACTTTATATTCTCAAAAACTTTAACTTTGGCCATGCAAGAGGAGGTAACTGGTACAACTGAGCAACTCTACTTGTTCTAAAATTTCCATAGCAGTTACTCTATCTGTGCCCATTATTCTATTAGATGTTTTGGCATTTTCTTAAATATTCCAAGAGTTCTTGTTATATCCTGCATACTAGTCCTTGTTGGTTACATGATTTGCAAATTTCTTTTCTCCATATGTGTCTTAGATTGCTTGCCAGTTGCAACAAAATATATGGATCTAGAGAGTGAGATAATGCTAAGTGAGATAAGTCAGAGAAAGACAAAGTCTACATAAAATCACTCATGTGGAATTTAAGAAACAAAATAAACAAACAAACAAAAAAGAGACCAAAAAAATCACACTCTTATAGAAAAAAGTGGTAGTTGCCAGAGGGGTGGTGGGTCGGGGGCTGGGTAAAAAAGGTGATGGGGATTAAGCCTACACTTATCATGATGTGCACTGAGAAATGTAAGGAATTGTTGAATCACTATATTGTACCCTTGAAACTAAGATAATACTACATGTTAATTATACTGGAATTTAAAAAACTAAAATTTAAAAAAATCCATTGAAACTCTGTTACTGGTGTTTTGGTTTTGAACCAAAGAAGTTTATAATTTTAATATAATTGCATATCTCATCTTTTCCCTTTAGGTATGTTATTTCAATTCTAATTAAATAATCCTAGCTTACATCAAGTTAATAAAGATATTTTCATATAAAAAGCTATGCTTTTAACACATCTTTATCTAAAAGTTTCTGTATGGTGTTGAGTGGCAACTTAGTTTTAATTTCTATCATATGGATATTTAATTGTCTAAATATCATGAATTAAATTATCCATCTTTTGCATTTTACATGTAATGCCAATCCTGTCACATGCCAAATGCCCTTATTTTCATGGGTCACTTTCAAAGCTGTCTATTCCATGCCATTAGTCTATGTGTCTACTCTACTAATAACATGATGTTTCATTTCTTAAGGCTTATTGAAATGAGATTATCTGAGATCATTTGAATAATCCCTCTGTGTAATCATGGATCCTCACTGAAATGGCAGAAGGAAACTTGCATGTGTGTGCATGCACACACACACACACA
>RCUC01157252.1:0-58000 GCA_003697995.1 Taxidea taxus jeffersonii | reverse complement strand
ATCCAATGGAAAAAAGACAGCCTCTTCAACAAATGGTGTTGGGAAAATTGGACAGCCACATGCAGAAAAATGAAATTGGACCATTTCCTTACACCACACATGAAAATAGACTCAAAATGGATGAAGGACCTCAACGTGAGAAAGGAATCCATCCAAATCCTTGAGGAGAACACAGGCAGCAACCTCTTCGACCTCAGCCACAGCAACTTCTTCCTAGGAACAACGCTAAAGGCAAGGGAAGCAAGGGAAAAAATGAACTATTGGGACTTCATCGAGATCAAAAGCTTTTGCACAGCAAAGGAAACAGTCAACAAAACCAAAAGACAACTGACAGAATGGGAGAAGGTATTTGCAAATGACATATCAGATAAAGGGCTAGTATCCAAAATCTACAAAGAGCTTAGCAAACTCAACACCCAAAGAACAAATAATCCAATCAAGAAATGGGCAGAGGACATGAACAGACATTTCCGCAAAGAAGACATCCAGATGGCCAACAGACACATGAAAAAGTGCTCCACATCACTGGGCATCAGGGAAATACAAATCAAAACCACAATGAGATACCACCTCACACCAGTCAGAATGGCTAAAATGAACAAGTCAGGAAATGACAGATGCTGGTGAGGATGTGGAGAAAGGGAAACCCTCCTACACTGTTGGTGGGAATGCAAGCTGGTGCAACCACTCTGGAAAACAGCATGGAGGTTCCTCAAAAAATTGAAAATAGAGCTACCTTATGACCCAGCGATTGCACTACTGGGTATTTACCCTAAAGATACAAACGTAGTGATCCAAAGGGGCACGTGTACCCGAATGTTTATAGCAGCAATGTCCACAATAGCCAAGTTATGGAAAGAACCTAGATGTCCATCAACAGATGAATGGATAAAGAAGAGGTGGTATATATATACAATGGAATACTATGCAGCCATCAAAAGAAATGAAATCTTACCATTTGCGAGGACATGGATGGAACTAGAGCATATTATGCTTAGGAAAATAAGTCAACTGGAGAAAGACAACTATCACATGATCTCCCCGATATGAGGAAGTGGAGATGCAACGGGGGTGGGGGTTAAGGTGGTAGGAAAAGAAAAAATGAAACAAGATGTGATTGGGAGGGAGACAAACCAAAAGTGACTCTTAATGTCATAAAACAAACTGACGGGGGTGGTGGGGAGAGGCATTGGGAGAGGGTGGTGGGGTTACATTTTATGTTTAAATTTTGAAAAAGCTTAAATTAAAAATAAATAAATAAATAAATAAATAAATGGGCGGGGGGAACCAGTGATCAGCCATGCGAAATATTACTGTGAGAATCATTAAGATGAAGGCAGAGAGAAGATCCATAGTATTTTTGCAACTTTGGAAATCTTTGATGACCTTATAAAACAGTTTAATTGGTGGTGGGTTGAGAAGTGAAAGGAAGATGAGGAAGTTGAATTAGCTTATAAAAACAGCTTTCTTTAGAAGTATTGCAAGGAAGATGAGAGAAATGGAGTAGTAGCTGGAAGGTAGGCATGTGGCATTAAGGGAAAGAATTTCTTTTGTTTTCTTTGTTTTTTACTTGTAAAATATGCTCTTTGGAAGCTTGTTGAGCAGTTTTGAGCAGGTTTTTATGTCAATGGAAATGATCAACTAGAGAGATCAATGATTTAGAAGAGATTAAATTTAAATTCAACAGGGATAAAGGTAATGTTCTTTTAGGTCCCCTAAATCAGTTGTGTAAATACAGGACAGAGACTTGGCAGTGTTTCAAATGTAAAGGAGCCATGGGGGTATATTTGGTCTCAAAGCCTAGAAGACTCAGTAGTGTAAAAGTTACTAAAATATGTCAGTGGGTTCTTAAGCTGCCTTAAAGGACACACGGTATCAGTATTATGAGATTGAATGTTACTGTCGTCTTTTGTGCTTGTCATTCATTCACTCATTCATTCACCTGATACTTATTTTCCTGCTGTACAGAGCCTGGGCAGGTAGACCTTATATAAAAATTTTGTATCCCTTTGTATAAAATTTTGTATCCCTTTCTAGATCTGAAATTTTGAAGGATCCTAACAAACTAAGTACTATTTAAAGGAAAGCAAACAGAATGGTGAAGGGCTGAAAGCAATGTCATGTGGATGGTCATTCATTCATTCAACACACATTCCTTGAGTATATAATACAAGCCAGACATATACTAGACACTGAAAAGGGAGCCAATCTTGCCTTCACAGATCTTATATTCCACTGGGAGAGACAGTAGATAGGTAATTTGTTAGGTTAAAATTGTCTACAAATTCTTTATAGCACCTCACATCAAGACATGGTCTGTTTCCTTACCCTTTATATTTAGGCTAGCCTTGTGACTTGATTTGACCAATAGGATATAGTAGAGCTCAAGAAGTATTGCAGCTTCAGCTGTTACCCTTTTAGAACCTGGAGACCACCATATGAAGAAAACCAAGCTCAGCTCCTGAAGGATGAAAGGCAAGCGAGAGCAGCCTAGCTGTCCCAGTCAACGTCCCAATCCATTTGGCCCGGGTATCCTATCCAGGTTATAACCATCCAGTTATAGCAGACCTGACCCAACTCAGAAGGATCACCCAGCTTAATCCATTGAATAGTGAGAATAAAAAAACATTGTTTTTAGCCACTAAGTCTTGGGATAGTTTGTTATGCAGAAAAGTCTAATATAGAAAATGTCCCATGATGGTACATGCTTTTAAGAAAAATGAAGTAGGGGAAATAGAGATTGGCAGCTGGAGAGAGGCAACTGCCTCCTGTAACTGCAAGTATTACTTATAGCATCTTAGAAATTCTCTGTAAGGAGATAATATTTGAGCAGAGACCTGAGGGAGTAAGTTATACAAAAATCTGAAGAAAGAGTATTTTAGGCAGAAAGAACATCAAGTACAAAGAGCATACTATATGTTATGAAATTGTAAGGAGATTGCCAGAGTATAATGAGCAAAGGAAAGAATGACAGGAGGTATGATTAGATAGGATACCCAAGGTTAAATGATGGAGTAGCTTGCAAGCTATACTAAGAATTTTGGCTTTTATTTTTAAATGTGACAGGCATGATGTAACTTGATTTACAATAATTAGACTACTTAGGTATGGAGAAAATAGGGAGTCAAGAGTAGAAGCAAGGAAGTTAATAGAGAATATTGTAACCAAAGAAAGAATGATACTGGTTTAGACTAGGATTTTTGTGATGAAAGAGGTAAAGAATGGTCCCAACGAGGGACGCCTGGGTGGCTCGGTGGGTTAAGCCTCTCAGGTCATGGTCTCGGGGTCCTGGGATCAAGCCCTGCATCAGGCTCTCTGCTTATCAGAGAGTCTGCTTCTCCCTCTCTCTCTGCCTGCCTCTCTGCCTACTTGTGATCTCTCTCTGTCATATAAATAAATAAAATCTTTAAAAAAAAAAAAAGGAAAAAAGAAAGTGAAGCCAACGAAGTTGATGGATTGGGGATAAGAAAAGAAGTAAGGAAGAATGACTTGGGTTTTTGGCCAAAGCGGTGAAGAACAAGAAACCTTACTATAATGAGAAACTTGGAGGGCTTCTATGCAACATCTAATATTTAAAATGTTGCACATATCTGTGAAGTCCCTCTTCTATGCCTTTGTGAGAACAGAAGTATGTTTACTGAGAAGAGACCATGAGCAGTTTGAATATTGGACCTTTACGTGGAAGACTGTTCTTGTAGTTGGAGTTATATTAAGTTCCCCTTCAAAAGATATCAGTCAGCTAGTTATTGTGGAGTACCTTCTGGGAACCAGGCCCTGTTCTAGCACTGCAGCCACAGCAGTGGAAGAAGAGATGTTCAGACAGAGCAGTGAAGTGAACTTGAGATTGAGAACTGTTGGAGGACAATTTGTTAGGGATATCATAGGAAGTGTTCATTTATTGGGTAATGAGGTGCAGATTCAAAGTGTTCTTCAAATTCTCCTGTCTCTACATGACTGTTTTTTTAAACAGCTATATCGATATATAATTCACGTACCATGTGATTCATCCTTTAAAGTGTACAATTCAGTTGTTTCTGATATATTTACAGATATGTGCAGCCGTCACTACTGTTGATTAGACTTTTTTCGTTACCTCTCAAAGAAACCCTATATCCTTTAGCTAAAGCCTCCTTCTCCTGTCTTCCCCCCTTCTCCCTTCTTCTAATTCTCAGTTCTATTTCACTTATCTGCATGTTTGTCCTTCTACCAGTACCACACTATCTTTGATGACTTTTGCTTTTTTTTCTCTCTCTTTTTAAAATTTTATTTCTTTTCAGTGTTCCAGAATTCATTGTTTATGCACCACACCCAGTGCTCCAGGCAGTACGTGCCCTCCATTATACCCACCACCAAACTCACCCAACCCCCCGCCCCTCTCCCCTCCAAAACCCCCAGTTTGTTTCTCAGAGTCCACGGTCTCTCATGGTTCGTCTCCCCCTCCAATTTCCCCCAACCTACTTCTCTCCATCTCCCAGTGTACTCCGTGTTATTCCTTATGCTCCACAAGTAAGTGAAACCATATGATAATTGACTCTCTCTGCTTCACTTATTTCACTCAGCATAATCTCTTCCAGTCCCATCCATGTTGATACAAAAGTTAGTTATTCATCCTTTCTGATGGAGGCATAATATTCCATTGTATATATGAACCATATCTTCTTTATCCATTCATCAGTTGAAGGGCATCTTGGTTCTTTCTTCAGTTTGGCAACTGTGGCCATTGCTGCTATGAACATTGGGGTACAGATGGCCCTTCTTTTCAACATCTGTATCTTTGGGGTAAATACCCAGTAGTGCAATTGCAGGGTCATAGGGAAGCTCTATTTTTAATTTCTTAAGGAATCTCCACACTGTTTTCCAAAGTGGCTGCACCAACTTGCATTCCCACCAACAGTGTAAGAGGGTTCCCCTTTCTCCACATCCTCTCCAACACTTCTTGTTTACTGTCTCGTTGATTTTGGCCATTCTAACTGGTGTAAGGTGGTATTTCAATGTGGTTTTGATTTGAATCTCCCTGATGTTTAATAATGATGAACATTTTTTCATCTGTCTACTAGCCATTTGTATGTCTTCTTTGGAGAAGTGTCTGTTCATGTCTTCTGCCCATTTTTTTTCTTTTTTTTTTTTTAAGATTTTCTTTATTTATTTGACAGACAGAGATCACAGTAGGCAGAGAGGCAGGCAGAGAGAGAGAGAGAGGAGAAAGCAGGCTCCCTGCCGAGCAGAGAGCCCAATGTGGGGCGTGATCCCAGGACCCTGGAATCACGACCCAAGCCAAAGGCAGAGGCTTTAACCCACCGAGCCACCCAGGCGCCCCCCATTTTTTGACGTGATTATTTGTTTTGTGTGTGTTGAGTTTGAGGAGTCTTTATAGATCTTGGATATTAGCCCTTTGTCTGTAGTGTCATTTGCGAATATCTTCTCCTATTCAGTGGGTTGCCTCTTTGTTTTGTTGACTGTTTCCTTTGCTGTGCAGGAGCTTTTGATTTCGATGAAATCCCAAAAGTTCATTTTCACTTTTGTTTCCTTTGCCTTTGGAGACATACATGAAAGAAGTTGCTGTGGCTGATGTCTAAGAGGTTACTGCCTATGTCCTCCTCTACGATTTTGATAGATTCCTGCCTCACATTGAGGTCTTTTACCCATTTTGAGTTTATCTTTGTGTATGGGGTAAGAGAATGGTCAAGTTTCATTCTTCTACACATAGCTGTACAATTTTCCCAGCACTATTTATTGAAGAGACTTTTTTTCCCCTGTATATTTTTTCCTGCTTTGTCAAAGATTATCTGACCGTACAGTTGAGGGTCCATATCTGGGCTCTGTACGCTGTTCCACTGGTCTATGTGTCTGGTTTTGTGCCAGTACCATGTTGTCTTGATGATCACAGCTTTGTAGTAAAGCTTGAAATAAGGCAATGTGATGCCCCCAGTTTTGTTTTTTCTTTTTCAGCATTTCCTTAGCAATTCGGGGTCTCTTCTAGTTCCATACACATTTTAGGATTGTTTGTTCCAGCTCTTTGAAAAATGCTAGTGGAATTTTGATTGGGATGGCACTGAAAGTATAGATAGCTCTAGGCAGTATAGACATTTTAACAATATTTATTCTTCTGATCCATGAACATGGAATGGTCCTCCATCTTTTTGTGTCTTCTTCAATTTCTTTCATAAGTGTTCTATAGTTCCTTGAGTACAAATCCTTTCCCTCTTTGATTAGGTTTATTCCCAGGTATCTTATGGTTCTTGGTGCTATAGTAAATGGAATTGATTCTCTAATTTCCCTTTCTGTATTTTCATTGTTAGTCTATAAGAAAGCAACTGATTTCTGTACATTGACGTTGTATCCTGCCACATTACTGAATTGCTGTATGAGTTCTAGTAGTTTGAGGATGGAGTCTTTTGGGTTTCCCATATAAAGTATCATTGCATCTGCGAAGAGAGAGTTTGACTTCTTCATTGCCAATTTGAATACCTTTTATTTCTTTTTGTCGTCTGATTGCTGTTACTAGGACTTCTAGTACTTGTTGAACAAGAGTCGCGAGAATGAGCATCCTTGTCGTGTTCCTGATCTCAAAGGGAAGGCTGTCAGCTTTTCCCCATAGAGGATGATATTTGCTGTGGGTTTTTCATAGATTGATTTTATGAGGTTGAGGAATGTTCCCTCTATCCCTATACTTTGAATCGTTTTAATCCGGACCAGATGCTGTATCTTGTCAAATGCTTTTTCTGCATCAATTGAGAGGACCATGTGGTTCTTCTATCTTCTCTTATTGATTTGTTCTGTCACATAGATTGATTTGCGAATGTTGAACCACACTTGGATCCCATAGATAAATCCCACCTGGTCATGGTGGATAATCTTTTAATGTACTGTTGTATCCTATTAGCTAGGATTTTGTTGAGAATCTTAGCATCTGTATTCATCAGGGATATTGGTCTGAAATTTTCCTTTTGGTGGGGTCTTTGCCTGGTTTGGGGATCAGCGTAATGCTGGCTTCATAAAAAGAGTCTGGAAGTTTTCCTTCTGTTTCTGTTTTTTGAAACAGATTCAGGAGAATAGGTATTACTTCTTTGAGTGTTTGGTAGAATCCTCTAGGGAATCTTTGTAATAAGTTTTAACTTTGTGAAATGCAAGTCCTCTTACTGTATTCTTCTTTTTAGGATTGTTTCAGCTATTCTGGGTCCCCTGAAATTCCATATGAATTTTAGAATCAGGTTGTCAGTTTTTACAAAGAAGTTAGCTGGATTCTGATAGAGTTTGTGTTGAATCTGTAAGTCAGTTTAGGGAATATTGCATCTTAACATGTTAGGCCATTGATCCATGGACATGGGATGTTTTCCCATTCATTTAGATAATTTAATTTCTTTGAACACTAATTTTATAGTTCTAAGTGTATAAGTTTTGCACTTTATAAGTTTATTCCTAAGTGCATTATTCTCTTTGATGCTAGTATGAAAAGAATTATTTTCTTAATTTCATTTTTATATTATTCATTGAAAATGTATAGGAATATCACTGATTTTTATATATTGGTCTTATCACCTGCAACATTTGTTTATTAGTTGAATTAGCTGAATTTGAATTTGAATTTGAATTACCTGAATTTTTTTATTAGTTCCAGTGCTTTTTTAGTGGTTTCAGGAGAAGATCGTGTCACCTGTGAATAGAGGGAGTTTTACTTCTTCCTTTCCTGTCTGGATCCCTTTATTTCTTTTTTCTTTTTCTTACCTAATTGCCCTGAGTAGTCTTCAGTATAATATTGAAAAGTTGTGAAAACAGATATTAATTGATTTTTGGTTTTTAAACCAACCTCACATCCCTGGGATGAATTTCAGCTGGTGTGTTGTATAATTTTTTTTTTAAGATTTTATTTATTTATTTGACAGACAGAGATCACAAGTAGGCAGAGAGGCAGGCAGAGAGAGAGGGAGAAGCAGGCTCCCCGCTGAGCAGAGAGCCCGATCCGGGACTCCATCCCAGGACCCTGAGATCACGACCCGAGCCGAAGGCAGAGGCTTAACCCACTGAGCCACCCAGGCGCCCCTGGTGTATAATTTTTTTTAAATGTGGCTAGATTCAGTTTGCTTGTATTTTATTGAGTTTTTTTAAATCCATACTCATAAGAAATATTAGTCTGTAGTTCTATTGTGATGTCTGTGGTTTTAGTGTCAAGATAATGTGGGCCTTATAAAATGAGTTAGGAAGTGTGTCCTCCTCTTCTGTAAACCATCTAGGCTCAGCCTTGGCTTTGTGCAAAGTTTTTTGATTACTGATTCAGTCTCTGAAGTTGTTAAAGCTCTCTTCAATTGTCTGTTCCTTCTTGAGTTAAGTTTCAGTAATTTGTGTCTTCTAAGGAATTTGTTCACTTTATCTAAATTGCCTAATTTGTTGAAATGCAGTTGTTCATAGTATTCTTTCATAGTCTTTTTTATTTCTCTAAGGTTGATAGTAACATTGGTTTCTAATTTTAGTAATTTGACTGTGTTATTTTTCTTGGCCAAACAAGCTTAAGGTTTGTATTGCTGATCAACAAGTTAAAGGATTCTTTCCAAAGAACAAGCTTTGGGGGTTGTTAATTTCTCTCTCTCTCTCTTTCTACTTTTGTTCTCTGTTCTACTTTTATTTCTGTTTTAACTTTTATTCTTTCCTTCCTTTTACTTGCCTTAGGTTTATTCTTCTTTTTAGTGTTTTAAGGTTGAAATTAGGTCATTGATTTAAGATCTCTTTATTAACATGGGCATTTACAGCTATAATTGCCATGTTGCAAACACTGGTCTCATTGTACTCCATGAGTTTTAATATATTGTGTCTTCATTATCATTTATCTTAAAGTACTTTCTGATTTTCCTTTTGATTTTTTTTTGACCTGTTGATTGTTTGAGAGTATGTTTAATTCCCACAAATTTATTTCTTAAATATGTCTTTGTTTTTATTTCTAATTTTATACCATTGTGTTTGGAAAACATAATGTATTATTTCTATCCTTTAAATTTATTTAGGTCTGTTTAATAGCCTAGCACATGGCCTCTCCTGGAGAATGTTTCATGTGCACTTGAGAAGAATGTATATTCTGTTTTTGTTTGGTGAAGTATTCTATAGATGTCTGTTAGATCTAGTTGGTTTAAGTGTTGTGCAGTTTTTTGTTTTCTTGTTGATCTTCTGTCCATTATTGAAAGTGGGGCATTAATTTTTGTTGTTGAATTGTCTTTTTCTCTGTTTATGCCTTTAGTTTCTGTTTTTGTGCTCTGTTTGATGCATATATGTTAATAATTGCCAAATCTTAATGAATTGGCCCTTTTATCATTATTAAATGTCCCTTTTAAAGTCTCATTTACATTTTTTGTTTCAAAGCCTATTTTGAGTATATGCAGTCTAGTTTTTCTGTGATTATTTTTTTCATGATACATCTTTTTGCATCCTTTTACCTTCAGTCTGTTTGTCTTTTAATCTGAAGTGTCTCTGGCAGATAACATGTAGTTGGGTCATGGTTTTTAAATCAAATCTGATAACATTTTGATTGATTGGATTATTTAATCCATTCACATATATTATTATTAACATAGTTGTATTTATATCTGATTTACTTTTTGTTTCTATAGCTCATCTCTTTTTTACTCCTTTATTAATACTCTTACTACTTTCTTTTACATTGAGTGAATGTTTTCTATGTTTTTAATGTCATTAATTAGTTTTTCATGGTTTCAGAGATTTTTTAAGAGTGATGGGGTACCTGGGTGGCTTAGTAGGTTAAGCGTCTGCCTTTAGCTCAGGTCATGATGCCAGGCTTCTGGGATCAAGCTCTAAGTCAGACTGACTGCTCAGTGGGGACTCTGCTTCTTCCTCTCCCTCTACCCCATCCCCTGTGCACTGTCACTTTCTGTCTCAAATAAATAAATTCTTTTTTTTTTAAAGATTTTATTTATTTATTTGACAGAGATCACAAGTAGGCAGAGAGACAGGCAGAGAGAAAGAAGGAAGCAGAACCCCCCCCCCCACCAAGCAGAGAGCCCGATGTGGGGCTCAATCCCAGGACCCTGGGATCATGACCCAAGCCGAAGGCAGAGGCTTTAACCCACTGCGCCACCCAGGTGCCCCTCAAATAAATAAATTCTTTAAAAATTTTTTTTTTAAATTTTATTTATTTCTTTGACAGAGATAGAGAGATCACAAGTAGGCAGAGGCAGGTAGTGGGGGATGGGGAAGCAGGCTCCCTGCCGAGCAGAGAGCCCGATGTGGGGCTCCATCCCAGGACTCTGAGATCATGACCTGAGCCGAAGGCAGAGGCTCAACTCACTGAGCCACCCAGGCGCCCGTCTTTAAAAAAATTTTTAAGAGTTTATTTGAGCAAAAAATCTATTTGAATTGGGTATCACCAATCTAAAATTGGTTAAGAACACTCCACTGACAGGAGCTAGGGGAAATGCTTTTATAGAGAAGAGGCAGAAGCAGAACAAATTATTTGATTGGCTGCAGCTTAAGCATTTGCTTTATTTAGAAAAGCCTAGTTGACTTTTTGTGATTAGTCATCCTCAGGTTTCAATTTCTTAATGTTAAGGGATTTACAGCCTTAGGTTTTGATTTGGTTATATAGGATACTAACGCATTAAAGCCACTTCAGCCTAATGGCTTCTTTATTTAATCAATTTAACGCTACTTTCTAGATTTTCTCCTTGTCTTTAACTTTCTGCATTTTACTATGATTTATCTGTTTTTAGATTTCTTTTTATTTATCCTACTTGGAGCATGTTGACCTCACTAGATGTGTAGGTTGTTTTCCAGTAAACTATGGAAGTTTTTAACTATTTTTTCTTCAAAGTTTTCTTTCATTTTCTTTCTCTCCTCTTCTTCTAGTACTCCCATTACATGTATATTTGTGAGTTTAATAATGTCCCACATCTTTCTAAGGCTCTGTTCCTTTTTCTTAATTTTTCTTTTAGATCTTTGGCTCCCTTAATCTCAATTGTTCTATCTTCAAGTTCACTAAGTCTTTCTTATGCCAGTTCAGATCTACTCTTCAGCACCTTTAGTGGTTTCTTAAAAATTTTGTTTTGTATGGGGCGCCTGGGTGGCTCAGTGGGTTAAAAGCCTCTGCCTTTCGCTCAGGTCATGATCTCAGGGTCCTGAGATCAAGCCCCGCATTGGGATCTCTGCTCAGAGGGAAGACTGCTTCCCTTCCTCTCTCTCTGCCTGCCTCTCTGCCTACTTGTGATCTCTGCCTGTCAAATAAATAAATAAAAGATCTTTTAAAAATTTTTTGTTTTGTAGATCTATAATGACTAGTTTGGAATCTTTTCCCATAAATGCATCTGATCACTTTCACAGGTAGTTTCTGTTGCTGCTTTTTTCATTACATATGCATGGGTCATACTGTTATATTTTCCTTTTTCTTTGCATGCCTTGCATATTTTGTTGGAAACTGAACATTTTATATTATGTGTCATAGCAGCTCTGGGTACTTGTCCACCCCAGGGAGGGCTTATTATTTTTATTTGTTTAGTAACTGTTGGTATTATTTTAGTAAATCGATACCCCCACCTTGAAATGTTCAGCTTCTTACACTGCTCCCCAAGGAGGTATAGCTTTGGGTATGCCATCAGTTACCATGGGATTACAGTGGTACTAGTAGGGCACTCTTCTTGTCTTTTCTTGATCACACCCAACTGTAAACTACCCTAATTTCTGACCAGTTACTCAGTCATTCTCAACAATGCCCTGAGATATAAGTTCCTCTACAAACTAATAAAATTAAATAGTTGTTCCTTTGATGGAACAGTTTCTGGGGTCAGTGTTTGATATTTGTTCTGACCCCAGAGGGGCTCCTCTCTGCCTGTTTGTTCCCTGGTCCTGTCCTGTGAACTGGCCTATAATCTATGCTGTATCCACTAGATTCATGAATCTCCTTCCAGTTGCTTTTTGGCCCTGTGAGCACACTCCATGCTATGTTGCAAATGAAGTCTGTTCCTTTGGAAAGAAATTAGGGGCTCTCTGTTTTATGGCCTGTGTACTTCACAGGCAAAATCTCTGCCGGGTCTCTGGAGCTGAGGGTGGAAACTATAGCAGTCTTCTCTCTAAGTGAAACCCCCACTGTTGGAGCCAAGCATGCAATGCAGGGAGCAGTAGTCTTCTTGGCTTCCCTCTTCTGTGTGAGACTACCATGCCTGATGGACTGGGAAAAGGGCTCTTGAGACCCAGTATTCTAAGGGAGCCACAATTAAGATATAACTTCTGTATCACTTCCTTAGGACTTAGCCTCAGTGTCAGACAGCTAGGAGCAGGAAGGGAAATATGGAGAGCCTATTCCTCCCAGGAAGGAATTTGCCTTTGTGCAGGAGCTGGGGAGAAAGGGAGCCCTGTGTTTTTGGCTGCAGCTGTCCAGCAGAAGTCTGTATGCCTAAGCTGGGAGGAGAGAAGGAAGAAGCTGTTTTGGTTCAAATACCAGTTTCCTGCCTTTCTTACTGAATTTTTCATAGGTTTTCTTGAATGGATGTTTCTTTTTCACTTTTACTTTTAAGACCATTTTCAGAGGCTTTAAGTGACTGGGCTTTTTACATAATTTTCACCAGTTCCAGTGGGGAGCAGATCGGTGGAACTCCTCATGCCAGAAGTCAAACTATCTGCCTCCACATGATTTTACCATCTTTCTTTTAAGAAATGTGGGTGGCCCTTAAGAACCCTTCAGACAGTAGATGATAATACTTTTTACTTCTGTCTTACAGATTTGGTATGTAGATAGTTATAAGTTTTAATGAAAGTTAAAGAATATATAAAAATCCATGAAAAGATCTAAGAAAGACCCAAGGATATAAGGCAACGTATATCTTCTTATTCCTCAGATTGGTGTGCTTGTTTTGAAACTCACATTAGTAACAATTATTATACTTGATTTGATATAATTATTATCAAATTATAACTAATACCATTAGTTACATATAATTATTAATAATTCTACCTAGCTTTGAAATACTTGTTATTTATAGAATATTTGCCTATTTTCTCTTATGCTGGTTAGATTTCTTACTCAGATGTTTTACAGAATTTATTTATTTTTTAAAGCACCTGCATAACACTCTTGTTTACCTGTTTTCTGAGTCCTTGGAGTGATTTTACTTCTGTGAAGCTGGTACCTGATGCAAGAAAGTAATAGAATAGTGACTCATGACTTTTCCTACTCCTCCACAAAGAGTATCTCAAGCCCCATCTGTATACTCAGAGCTGTGTTGATAATACATAAATATCTAAGGCAAGATTGCTCTTCAAGGTATTTATTATCTAATGGGTAAATAGACATATTTAAATGATAAATCACAGTCATGATTTCAATCTTCTCCAGGAGGAAGGGAACCTGGGATGAGATTATATAAAAAAGTAGACTAATGCCTAGTCACTGTCCTCATCATCGTGGTCTTGATCATAGGTTTGTTGAGCCCTAGTGATTTTGGGAAAGTATAAATTTATAGTGTCATTGAACTGCAGGAGCTCAACATATCTTAGTAAAATTTTTAAAACAATTTTATTTATTTATCTGAGAGAGAGAGAAAAAGCACTAGCAGGGGAAGCAGCATGCAGGGGGAGAGGGAGAAGGAGGCTCTCAGCAAAGCAGGGAGCCAGATGCGGGACTCAGTCCCAGGACCCTGCGATCATGACCTGAGCCAAAGGCAGACACTTAACCATCTGAGCCACCTAGGTGCATTTAAATAAACTTTTAAAAATTGAGGGGCACCTGGGTGGCTCAGTGGGTTAAAGCCTCTTCCTTTGGCTCAGGTCGTGATCCCACGGTCCTGGGATCAATCCCCACATTGGGCTCTCTGCTTCGTGGGGAGCCTGCTTCCTCCTCTCTCTCTGCCTTGCCTCTCTGCCTACTTGTGATCTCTGTCTGTCAAATAAATAAAATCTTAAAAAATAAAAATAAAAAATTGAAATATGTATATTCATAAAAGTGCACAGATCGTAAGTATACAACTCAATGAATTATCACAGAGTGAACCAATTTATGTAGCTATTACCCAGATTAAGAAAACCATACAAAACCTCTCCTCAGGGGGCACCTGGGTGGCTCAGTGGGTTGGGCCTCTGCCTTCAGCTCTGGTCATGATCTCGGGGTCCTGAGATCAAGCCCCAAATTGGGCTCTCTGCTCAGCAGGGAACCTCCTTCCCCCCCCACTCTGCCTGTCTCTCTCCCTAGTTGTGATCTCTGTCAAATAAATAAAATCTTAAAAAAAAACACCTCTCCTCAGGTACATTTCCTGTCATTCCCTACTCCCCAAAAGTGATCACTGTCCTGGCTTTTATTGCCATAGATCAGCTTTGCCTATTTTCAGAACTTCATGTGGGTAGAATCATATAGCATACAGTCTTCTGTATTTGTCTTCTTTCATTTGTTATCTTTGTGAGATTCATTTATGTAGCAGTGAATGCAATCGTAATGATTTCCTCATTTTCGTTGCTGTATAGTATTCCATGGATGAATGTCCTGCATTTATTCATTTTTTTCTGATGTGTCATCTCCTTTTCTTATTGACTTCTGAGAAAATCATATATTTTGATATCCTAGACATGAGTTTTGTTTTGTAGGTATCTTCTCTCTGTGGTTTGCTTTTGCCTCTTAATGGTATACATTCATTGTACAGAAATTTTAAATTTTAATATATTCCAGTTGATCCAGTTTTTCCTTTGTATTTAGTGTGTTTTGTTTTGTCTAGGAAATTTTTGCCTGTCTCAAGGTCATGAAGATAATTTCTAAAACCTTTATTATCTTGCATAGTTATACTTAAAATAAGCTAGAGTCAAATTTTTTATATCATGTGAGATATTAATATAGATATCCAAGCGGTCCAGTGTTATTTACTGAAAAGAATGTTTTTTCACCTGGTGATCTACAGTATTACTTTGTTATAAGTCAAGTAACTAGATATTTATGGAGACCTTTTTGTATTTTCTCTCTTCTGGTTGTTAAATTCTTTGTCTTTATGTCAATAACCATACTATTTTAATTTCTGTAGATTCATAACAAATCTTTATTTTTGGTAGTGTAAATCCTACGTAAGATTTTTTACTGATTGGCCCTTTGCACTTTAATATAAATTAGGAATTATCATATCGATTTGCATGTGAACATGTACAAGTGCACGCATACACATCCATACACAAACCTGGGGTTCTGATTGGGATTGCCATGAATCTGTAGATCCATTTCAGGAAGATTGACATCTTTACAATATTGATTTTTCTAATCCAGGAGCAAGACATATCATTCCATTTATGTATGTGATCTTTGATTTGTTTCAATAAGGCTTTTCCATGTTCTGGGTTGTAGTCATATACTTAATTTGTTAAATTTATCCTTAGGCATCAATATTTTATTTATTTATTTTTAAAGATTTTATTTATTTATTTGACAGAGAGAGATCACAAGTAGGCAGAGAGGCAGGCATAGAGAGAGGAAGGGAAGCAGGCTCCCTGCTGAGCAGAGAGCCTGATGTGGGGCTCGATCCCAGGACCCTGGGATCATGACCTGAGCCGAAGGCAGAGGCTTTAACCCACTGAGCCACCCAGGTGCCCCAGGCGTCAATATTTTAAATGCTACTATAGATTGTGTTGTTTCAAAAGTTTATATTGTATAGTCATTTTTTGCTAAGACATAACTATTGAGTTTGTATATTTGCTGTTGTGTATCCAACAACTTGTTAAATTCATTTAATTCTATGATTTTTGTCTTTAGATCCTTTTGGATTTTCTACATACTCAGTCATGTCATTTGTGAAGAATGACAGTTTCATTCTAATCATTATTTCTTTTTTTTTTTTTACTGGGAAAGGAGGGGGGCATTTGACCTTGAATATAATGTTAAATAGAAATTATGGTAGTAGAGGGGTGCCTGGGTGGCTCAGTGGGTTAAAGCCTCTGCCTTCGGCTCAGGGTCATGATCCCAGGGTCCTGGGGTCGAGCCCCGAATTGGGCTCTCTGCTCAGCAGGGAACCTGCTTCCTCCTCTCTCTCTGCCTACTTGTGATTTTTGTCTGTCAAATAAATAAATAAAATCTTAAAGAAAAAAGAAATTATGATCTTTTATCTTTTCTTTCTTTTCTTTTATCTTTTCTATTTCTTTATCTTTTCTTATCTTTTCTTGTTGCTGATCTCAGAGCCAAAGGTCTCATCATTTTACTAAGTATGTTTGCTATATTTTTTGATGACTTCTGTTACTTAAAAGAACTTCCCTTCTGTTCCTAGTTTACTAAAAGTTTTTGTTATGAATATGCATTGAGTTTTCTACATCTATTTAGATGATTATAGGATATTTATTCTTTATTCTATTAATGTGGTGAATTACATTGATTTATTTTCTAATGTTGAAGCCAGTCTTAGATTCTCAGTCATGATATTTAGCCTGATTTGATAAGCTAATATTTTGTTTGTTTTTGCATTTATGCTCATCTTATGATACTTCCATCAGGGTTTGTTATCAAAGATATGCTAGCCTCATAAAAAGAGTTGAAATTGTGGTGGAGGGTGGTTTTTTCTTTTAGTTTTTGGAAAAATTCACTGATGAAATCATCCTGACCAGGCTTTTTATTTGTGGGAAGATGTTGATTGTAGATTCAGTTTCTCAAAAGAGAGGATCCTTTTGGTATTCTCTTTCTTCTTGTATCAGTTTTGATATATTACATTTTTCCTGGAGTTTATTTCATTTAAATTTCAAATGCTTCGGTATGAATTTGATCAGTTTTTTCAGAGAACTAAACTTTAACTCTCTTAATTCTCTTGAATGCTAATTTCTGTTACATTTTCCTTGATGCATGGGTTATTTACAAATATAGTGATTAATTTCCAAGCATTAGGATCCCCTAGGTATGTTTATTATTGTTGTCCACCTTAATTCTACTGAAGTCAATTAGCATATTTAATATAGTACACTGTGATAGAGGAATTGTTCCTTTTTCCCAATCTATGTTGGACCAGCAACTTTTAAAAAATACAATAAAAATGAATTTATTAGAAAATCAAAATAAAAAGATATATAAGAGCAAAGCCTCAGGTTTATTTCTTATTATTAGGTTCTACAGAGATGCACTACTATATCAAATGGCTATATTTTCTAAACACTTATTCTCAATATCTAAACCTATCTAGTTGTGGTCCATTAACACCTGTGAACCAGCACTAGTCCATGGGACACACTTCCACGTTGCACTGCTTGTTGTGATTTTAGTCTTCAAAGTTTGTTGAGACTTGCTCTATAACCTTCCACATGGTCAGCTTCAGTAAATGTTCCTCATGTGGTTTAAAAGAAGGCATATTCTATACTTGCAGGATGGAGTGTTTTATATATGTTACTTAGATTGTTTCTTTATCATGTTTTTTTTTAATTTATTTGACAGAGGGCGATCAGAAGTAGGCAGAGAGGCAGGCAGAGAGAGAGCGAGGAGGAAGCAGGCTCCCCGCTGAGCGGAGAACCCAATGCGGGGACTTGATCCCAGCTGAGATCATGACCTGAGCCAAAGGCAGAGGCATAACCCACTGAGCCACCCAGGCGCCCTCTTTATCATGTTTTTAACTTAAAGTATATTGAGACATAATTTACCTGCAATAAAATGTATCTATTTAAATGCACTGTTTGATGGATTTTGACAAATGTAGACACTCTAGTAACCACTAACACAATTAATACAGAACATTTTAAAACTCAATGCCAGTCCCTAACCCCAACTCAGGCAATCACCATTCTACGTTCTGCAGCTGTGGGTTTGATTAGATAGATTTGTCTTTTTTTTTTGTCTTTTTTTATGGGGAAGGAGGCCCAGAAGGAGAGGGAGAGACAGAACCTAGGACAGAGGCCAACGTGGGTCTTGATCTCACATCCCTGAGATCACGACCTGAGCTGAAATCAAGAGTCAGATGCTTAACTGACTGAGCCACCTAGCCCCCCCTAGAAATGTCTTTTCTAACATTTCATATAAGCGGAATTGTATAGTATGTGCTATTTTGTGTCTGATTTCTGGGAAGGATATATATAGTGCAGAATGTTGGGCTCATCACAATGCATTTTCCTTATCTCTAAGATCTTGACCCTCAAGACCTGCCTGACTTGGTAGAACTCCAGTGCTTTCCTACTAATGTGTTTTTTTCAGCTCTTGTAGTTGGTATCAGTGGGATGGTTGGTCTAAAACAATAGTTCATGGGGACGCCTGGATGGCTCAGTTGGTTAAGCGGCTGCCTTCGGCTCAGGTCATGATCCCAGCGTCCTGGGATCGAGTCCCACATCGGGCTCCTTGCTCAGCAGTGAGCCTGCTTCTCCCTCTGCCTCTGCCTGCCACTCTGTCTGCCTGTGCTCACTCCTGCGCTCTCTCTCTATCTGACAAATAAATAAATTAAAAAAAAAAATCTTTAAAACAATAGTTCATGGTAGCCAAAGGCAGAAGAGCTCTAGTAGTATTTTGTGAAGGTACAGTGGTATAGAGATCAGGTGTGAGGGTGAGTGTTCTACCTAAATGGAGTTCATATGACTCTCCCAAGAAATCCGAGCAGGATTGAAAGATCCAAAAGTAGATTGTGTCCATTAAATATAGGCTATGTATTGTCATATCAGTCAAGATTCAGTGCCAGAAACTGGATGTTCTAAACAGGAGAGCATTAAATACAATGAGTTAGTGTTTACAGATTGTTGGAAGGTCTGAAGGAGTAAATTCTAGACTTGGCCTACAAAAATGACTCCTGAAATAATGCTAGAGCTTCTCTGTCAGGGAAGCTGCTACGTCGTGGACTGCCACTACCACTGCACAAGAAGCACAGTTGCTGCCACTACCATACCAGGATCTCACTGATAGCAGCAGGAGCAAAGAGGGCCAGCAAGAAAGTCTTGCTATCATTTGAGCCTTCCAGATCTTACAAGATCTTGCCCTTCACTGAGAGATCCTAATTAGAATCACACACTAGCAAAGAGGGCCAGCAAGAAAGCCTTGCTATCATTTGAGCCTTCCAGATCTTACAAGATCTTGCCCTTCACTGAGAGATCCTAATTAGAATCACACACCTGGGTGGCTCAGTTGGTTAAGCAGCTGCCTTCGGCTCAGGTCATGATCCCAGCGTCCTGGGATCGAGTCCCACATCGGGCTCCCTGCTCGGCAGGGAGCCTGCTCCTCCCTCTGCCTCTGTCTGCCTGTGCTTGCGCTCTCTCTCTCTAACAAATAAATAAATAAAATCTTTTAAAAAATTAAAAAAAAAAAAAAGAATCACACACTACTTGTAAAGAATATAGGAGTTGTAGTTTTCCAAGTTTTAGAAAGACAGAATGAGGGTAGAATGAGAGCCAACCAAAGTTTCCACCATGCACATCAATTGAAAGTCCAGTGTGCCTCTGGAGGGTGAGTGGTAATTCAAACATAATCTAAATTGTCAGTTCTTTCTCTGTAACTCTGCCATCAGTAAATGCAGTGTTTAATGCAACTTTTAATTTAAGTGTCTCTGTTTTTTTTCTAGATGCTAAATGAGCATATTATGGTCTATGATTTAAACATCCAGAGTGGCATATCAATCAATTACAGAGTTCAATTAATATTTTAATATTTGTTTAAAACATACAAAATGCCTGGCGTCACCTTGGTAACTCTAAACATTCAAACATCTTGCCAAAATTGACATTTCCTAATTCCAAGATTATTTGCAAAGATAATCATGAAATCAGTTTATTTCATAACCAAGTGCATACGGGAACTTTCATCAACTTCATTTGTAATTCTTGCTGTGTATTCAAGGGCACTCCATAATATATCCCATAAGTGTTCATAGCAATTCAGATCTTGATATGGAAATGTCAGTAGTATCCTCAAGGGCAAAAAGCTAAATATAGCTTCCTCTAGTGTTGCCCTTTCTACTACAGCACCATGTTTGTTGATCTGTTTTCCCTGCTTTCTTCTTCCTGTATAAGTTGGTGGTATGATACTAATAAAGGTTGGTTATGGTCTGGACAGTTTACACACCAATGCTGTCTAGATGTGTTTTGGTTTGTTGTAAGCTACTGAGGTCTTCTGAGGTTTTCACAAGCCATAGATGGTTTGTACTCAGGGGGAGAATGAAAAAATAAAAACAAACACAAAGAGACTGGTGAACCGTAGTATGATTGTTAGCTCAAGTGTTAAGCAGTGAAAATATTCAGGACTAGAAGTTAGAAGGCATATAATGCTTAAATAGCTTTAATGTGACTTTTTGGGGCTAGTATTTTTGTATGTTAGATTCTGTTTGTGATTCATAATGATTCTGAATTTGAAATTCAGCTCAGTTTCCTTCCGTCTTGCTGTTTGCATTAGAAAGAATTCATTGCAAAGAATTCTAAAAAAAGAACTGATGTAATTTTATTTTAGGGCACAGTGAATCTAAGACGACTCCATAAGTATTCTAATTAGGATCATTTCAGAGAATAGGGAGAATTTCCTTTAATATTATTTTTATTATCTTCATTTATTAGTTCATTCACCTGTATTAATAAATATGGTTTTTAGAACTGGATAGTACATAAGTTGCATTTTCTAATATTTTGTGTGTGTGTGTGGAAATGTAAGGCTTGATATGACTCTGAAAGTTCCCTTGAATTGCTTTATCTCCTTCAGAAAGATACCCTCCTTCATAGTTAAATATTCTTCCCTTTACAAAAAAAAGTTTTGGAGTGAGACCATTATTTTATATACCTAACCATCCACTTAATTTCAGAATATTATCTGATAAAATATTTGAATGGCAACGTCTGACCAGTGAAATATTTGAGTGTTTTTCAAATTATTCCTGATCATAGCTTTCTTTCATTATTTTTTTCAGAGGTTATCTTTGATTGTTGGGTATCTGTAGTACTTTGCTAAACAAATTTAATTTGTGCTGTTGTGATTTCTATTTAGCTTATAAAATAATTTGTCAAGAAGATGAATATGTGGGAAAGTATCAGAGAATTCTAATTAAGAGTGTTTTTCTTTATTTGAGACTTTAGAAAATATCAATAATGAAGTGTGTTTTAATCCATTTATTTTTTCTTTGTCCTCTCAGGTGGATCTCCTTACTTAGCAACCAAAATAAATGAAGCAAAAGACTTATTAGAAGCAACCACCAAACATTGATTGATACTTAAGAATCATTCTGAAGGAAAAGAAGGGAGAATATAAAACAAAAAAGTCCTGCAAATTAAACCACAGTGTTCATAATTTTCATACATGTACTGACGACAATCATTTATTCCACTATTAAGGTATATAATAATAAAAGATTAACAATCTATCTTTTATTATCTTTTATTTTTTAAGATTTTATTTATTTGAGAGAGAGAGACACAAGCAGGGGGAATGGCAGTGGGAGAGGGAGAAGCAGGCTCCCTGCTGAGCAGAGAGCCCAATGTGGGGCTTGATCCCAGGACCCTGAAATCATGACCTGAGCTGAAGGTAGACATTTAACTTACTGAGTCACCCAGATGCCCCTATCTTTTTATTATCATTTAAAATTCAATGACTGATCTTCTTTCTTTTTTTTTTCCTTCCTTTCTCTGTGATAGTCATATATTTGAAGTTTTTTGTTCTTTTAGTCCTAAGTTCTCTTGGCTCCCCACCCTCACTCAGTTATTATCATCAGTAATGTGGGAATTATGAGCAATAAGTAGAAATCTTCTTATTGCTGATACTTATATTCACAATATCCCTTGTTTCTTTAGAGGACTTTACTACTCTGCCTATGTAAGAGTTTGGGATCAAACGCTGACTGCCATCCCATGAGAAAATGTTTGGAAACTAAATCAAATTTGCTAAATGGTGTTTTGTAAAATAGTGGTTAGGACTTGCTAAAGAACTGTGTTCTCTCTGAGACCCTATAACTGAAGCATGGGAACTTGGAGAGCTACTAAAATGATTAAAGATTTGCAAAATGAGCCCAGTGAGGAAAAGTTGAAAAAGTGGTAGGAGAAGTCTGAGGAATTTGTGTTTAATTATAGCCTTCCAGTACTGTATACCTATTCAATTATTTGTTCTGCAAATATTTATTGACCACCTATAATGTGTAAGGCTCTGTAGTGGGTCCTCTGAGAGGTATAGTTGTGAACCAACCATGGATCATGACCCCAAAGAAGTTACATTTAGAGAAAAGATAAATCACACTATTAGAGAAGTACAGGTGATATGCTAAAGAAGTGCAAAGAAGAAAAGACTATTTTAAACTGAGAGCATAAAGGAGGAGCTTCATAGAATAAGTGGCAGGAAAGCTGGGCTTTAGATACAATTAATAAGAGATAAACCATATGATTGGTGAGTCAGTATTGTTTCCCCTGAGATCACTCACAATTAGAAATAGGATTTATTAGTGTGATTAGAGTACAGGGTTTCTCAGAAGCAATGGCTGGACACATAATCTTGAAGGACCAGCCCTTTAATTTACACTGCATGAAATTATTGTCTCCAATAACCCTCAGTCGTCATCACTACTATCCCAAAGGTGAGAAAACAGATTCAGATACAGGGTAACAGCATCATTTTCTTTTCTTTCCTTTCCTTTTTTTTTTTTTAAATTAAAGATTTTAGTTATTGATTTGACAGACACACACAGCAAGAGAGGGAACACAAGCAGGGGGAGTGGGAGAGGGAGAAGCAGGCTTTCTGCAGACCAGGGAGCCCAATGTGGGGCTCCATCCCAGGACTCCGGGATCATGACCTGAGCCGAAAGCAGACACGTAACAACTGAACCACCCAGGTGTCCCAGCAGATCATTTTCCAGTACTCCTTTACAAATCCTGGGTCATCCCAGGTAAACTGAGCCACTATATTTCGTCTGTCTTAAAATTACTTTTTAAATACCGTGGAGGAGACTCTTCATGTTGCTGGCAAGTGAGTATGGGCTTTGGCTGGGAGGTGGACCAGGGCCATCAGCCAGGAGGAGCCTCAGTTGCTCTCCACGTAGGCTTCTCTCCAGGGCTGCAGAGAGAAGCATCATCACACCACAGCAGCTGTGTAATGAGAGAGAGTGAAGAGACAGGAAGTGGAAGCTGCAAACTCAAGCTGGCTTCCGTAGTGGTTCCCATAGGCACCGAGCCTGCCTAGACTCAAAGGGAGAGGGTATAGGGGATCGTGAAAGAACTAGTGGCCATTTTTAAAAATGTAGCAGAGCAGGGTTTAGAATTTCCCTCACTTACTCAAATCAGTTAAGGCATTGCTTTAAAAATTCTATCAGAAGCGTAGAATTCAAGTAAACTAGAGCAGTTTCAGATGACACAAGTACTACTCTAGGTAGATATTAATTCAGTAGTCATTCTGTAAATGGCATTATACTTATGTAATTGGGTTTTAAAAGCTACCCACCCTCAACTCCTTAGTATCTGTAAAAAGCTTATTTGAATGGTTACCTATCCTCAATAAAGATGGCTTTTACATATTTGCTGTCATTGCATATTCTTCTTAATTAAGTTCTTTGTTGATATTGCAGTTTCTGTTTATTCTTACAACTTAGATGCAATCTGAGAAAGCAGAAAAGACCCTTTAAAAATAAAACAGTTACTTACCAGATCCAGAGAAAGTGTAAGTCAAACGGACAGTTAATTAAAGGGAGCACAGGATGCCATTTAGACCGTAGTTGATGGCGCTAATCTCCAGCATAAAGTCAGAAGTGGAGAGTTGTTCATTAAGGAAAAAGCTATGGTGATTGCAGAAGACATTGTTTTATTTAGGCTTCAGACCATTCCCTTTATTTGGTTTGAAATGCATTTTAGTGATTCGGTTAATATTAAATACTATGTCAGGCAGTAAAGATATAAAATAAATACTTTCTTAATGTATAATATATGTATAATATGCTCAAAATAAATAGAAAAAACAGATTCTTACTTTCTTTTATTTTTCCTGATACTACTGAATTAAGAAATCCTGAATTTTATTATTAGGCACTCTTGTGATTACCCAGCATGGTCATTAGACATAACGTATTTTATCCAAGGACAGAAATCCTTTGGTTGTCATGGAGAATCTTGAATACAAAAAAGAGCCTTTAGTGACATATCTTCAACAAGTTTGGCAATTAGTTCATGGTAGTTTACTGACATTTCTGGGAGAAGATGAATCAGCTAGACCCTTAATGTCAAAAATACTGAAGTTTCTCTGGCTCAATTCACTGAAGATGAGCTGTAGAGGCTCAGTGCAAAGTTAAATATCAGGTAGGCCAACTTATTTTGCACATTGGGAACCATACCATCCACAGGCACTCAGCTCCTCACCCACAGTCACCTCCTTAAAGGCCTCTGGTTCCCAGGAGGATTTGATGGCAGTGAGGGAATATCAGCAGTGTGCCTCCCTCCTATCAGAAGGGCAACCCAAAGAGCATATCCCATTAACACTACATCAGTATCATCTACTTGTCAAAAGCATTTCATGAATTGTGGGCCGAATTTTATTTATGGTAGAGTTAGACACATTAGAAAATTAGAATTTTAATTTATTAGCTGGAAAAGTTGAGAAGTTCTCTGGACTCATTTTTTTAGGTAGAATCTAAGTGATCTGGATCATTGCCCACCAGTGAAATTGCTGGGCATGGTAGACAAAGAAAATGTTCCTTCTAATGATTTTTATGAGCTGAGTAGCTATTGTTCCCAGTTGAGTGCTCTTTTCCTTTTTTTATTGTTGCTGAGCAAAAGAATTTATAAAAAGCTTTTTTTTTTATTAAAAACCCTGCTCAATTGAAATGCAAGTTCATTAAGTACTATTCATTTCTCTTCCTGCCATAATAACCCTTTCCCCCTCTGCTCAATTCAATAGTGCCTAGCAGCCCTGGTCAACATTTTAAGTCTGAACAGACTATAATATAGATGGAGATATGCAATCTCTGACACCAAGAGAGAGTTTTATTTCATGTGGGCAGAATATGATCACTCAGGCTAGATGTTAGCTATAAATTTCACATAAGTACCTCAACTTAGAGGGGGAAGATGCCCCTGGAAAGCTAAATCAACAGTGGGAAATTTAATTCAGTTTTGACAAGATGAAAATCACATTGAAATACTAGTTCAATATTGACATCTAAGCTGTAGTGCTAAAGCCCAAGAAATTAGAATCAGCTTGTTAACATAAGTCCAGAAGATTTTATTAATAATAGCTAATAGTTGTTGAGCACCTTGTGCCAAGCATCCTGCCTACATTACCTCTTTTAATTTTCATAGTACCCCTAAGAAATAGGTACTATTTATATCCCCATTTTATAGATAAAGAAAGGTGAGGTCAGAGGAGTTTAGGAACTTTACCAAAATTATGTAACTAATAAGCAGTGGGACTAGGATCCAAATCCGGTTTGGCTTGACTCTGAAGCACATACTCTTTACCTTTCCATCATATAGCACTGATTCTAGACATATGGGAATCATTGTAAAATGAAGGGGCTCTAATGGCCCTGTACTCATTCATTGATAACCCTGAACGTCGGGTGATAGGTTGTAAAATGTTTATGGAAGGGTCATGTCGTTTGGCACTATGAACGAGGACTGCCTAATGTCTTGATTTCTGCCCTGGAAGCCTGTGATGCCCGTCCAGCTGCACATAGTGATAGTTCACTTGTAGAGTTTAGCCGCTGGGTTTCTCTGACTTGAGTGGGGATCGATGAAACTTAGAAGAGATTTTATGTGAAACTTTCATGGGCCAAAGCTTCCTAGGAAAACATCTAGAGCAAAGTTCAGAAGATGGCTTGTGAAACTGAAGCAGCAGGCATTGGGAGAGAAATGAAGAAATGCTCGATATAATAAAGATGAGAATAAGAAGGCTGAACTTATTGAAAGGAACAGAGGTAGTGAAAAAATTAAGGTTAAAATTATCACTTAAGGGGCGTCTGGGTGGCTCAGTTGGTTGGGCGCTGACCTCTCTCATTCCCTTATTCCCTCTCTCTCCCTCTCAAATAAATAATCTTCAAAAAAATTATTAAAAAAATTATCACTTAATTTTCTGTGTTATCAGCTGCTCTACTCAAATGGTGAAACGGTTTCTAACTTCCAGAGATTTATAATTCTGCATGACTCAATATTCATAGTGGATTTGTGAGTTCTTTGAATGTCCGATACACCTATATTCATGAATAAGTTCATTCCAAAGCCAACTGCATGGTCTTTCCATCTATCTGCTCTTAGATTCCCAGGCCCTTTGCTCTTTCCTTCTGTAAATGGGGACCATCAAGAGTTCATTTTCGAAGTGTTTACATCTTGGCTTCTATGCCTCTGGAGTGGGATGAAATCATCTAATAATGTTTGTCCTGTGGTGGTGGGAAGTCAGACGATATCTGCATCGTCTGCATCTCTTAGGTTGTCCTGGAATGTTATAGCACAGCGTGGCAGAGAGAGCAGCATGTACAGAAATGCAGCCCTCCCTAATCAGCCCCACTCAGATCTGATGGTATGCTTTGTTCCTCAGCTTCTGGGTACTTAAGTATTCAGCCTTTTACACTCTTTTTTTTTTTTTTTTTAAGATTTTATTTATTTATTTGACAGAGAGATCACAAGTAGGCAGAGAGGCAGGCAGAGAGAGAGGAGGAAGCAGGCTCCCCGCTGAGCAGAGAGCCTGATGTGGGGCTCCATCCCAGGACCCTGAGATCATGACCTGAGCCGAAGGCAGCGGCTTAACCCACTGAGCCACCCAGGTGCCCCCAGCCTTTTACACTCTTACACTATACACTCGTTTGGGCTTTTTTCCCCTTGCAAACATTTTTTTTAGCCCAACATGTAAAAATTATATACATACTTACATATATATTACTGTGTTTGTTTTGCTTTAAAATTGTAAAGGATAAACTAAGATACTTCTATCTGTCTCATTTTCCAACACAGTTAAAATTAAATCTGACTTGGTAAAATTGAATTTACACTAAATTTTTTCTGTCATACAACTCTTGAAGAAAATACACTAATCTTATGTGTTATGTAACTTTGTTTACACCGTGATCTCTCTTGCAAGCACTGCTTTTATTTCTTTTATACCTCTGTTTCAGGAGATGCTGGGCCCGGCTGCCTCTCAGGACACAGTATTGATTGGTTCACTTCTAAGGGCTACTATCAGAAACCGAAATTGTAGACACGTGGATTTTTTTAGAAGCCCTTGGTGAAACTTGAGTTTTTACCCTTCATACCAAAATAAGCAAGGGGAAGAAATAGAAATCAGCCCAATAATACTTTAAAATTGATTTTTGTATTTATTTTGTAACACAGACACCAAAGAAAGTGCCTATTTCCTTGGTTTACATCTTTCTTGCCTCAGGTATATCCCTAGCAGCTTTTGGCCTGCAGCTGCCTAAAGAACTCTAAACAGAGGCATTGGTAATCGAAATGCTGATGCAACCAAACTGTTACCCTGGGTATTACTGAATATGTCTGCACAAATGCCTGGATTCCATACTTAGCGTAAATGACGGATAGGCTACTGTTCTGTCTCCAACTTCTCGCCGAGGGGAGTACAGATAGGTGTGCCCTGTGTTTCTCCTCTCTCGCCCTTCATCATCTGGCCAGCCCCACACAGACACCATGCGGTGTAAAGTGGTCACTTCGTAATTCTCTCCCAAGGCCAGTTGGACAGTGCACGCCACAGTCACCTGGCCTGGGAGGGTCTCATGTTGTCATGAGACACCATCCTGTGATGTGTTTGCCGACAGGAAAGGGAAAGAGGACTGAGAGTGTTGGGCTAACATAACATGAAGGGTGTGTCTATCATAAAATACAAGCTTGGGTTTTGTTTTGTCAGGAGAGGAATATGTTTTCCACAACAGTCTGGTGAACTAAGAACAATATACTGAGTCCTACAGGGAACGTGTTCTATTTGACTCTGTTGATAGGATTTATGTATGGAACATCAATTTTCTGTACAGACATAATTGAGTACATATTACCATGATATGAAAAACTGGAAGCAGGGACGCCTGGGTGGCTCAGTTGGTTAAGCAGCTGCCTTCGGCTCGGGTCATGATCCCAGCGTCCTGGAATCGAGTCCCACATCGGGCTCCTTGCTCGGCAGGGAGCCTGCTTCTCCCTCTGCCTCTGTCTGTCACTCTGTCTGCCTGTGCTCGTTTGCTCTCTCTCTCTCTCTGACAAATAAATAAATAAAATTTTGAAAAAAAAAAAAAAACTGGAAGCATACATATGGTTGTGTAGACTGTTAAATTTTAAGAAATGTAACAAAGAGGAAAATCGAACCTGAAAACAACGCAGCTGATGAAATTATTAACTTGAAGTTTTTGCTCAAGATGTATGTGAAGTACACACATTCTATGTAGAAATACAAAGACAAATAAATTATTTTAATGTGTTACCATCTTCCTTTTTGGACTGAATTTTTTTGACAGCAAAAATGTCTAGCGGGCAGTTCCTGGGGTCTGGTGGATGGCTCGGTGACGCGGGTTTGACAACAGCTTCAGCGCTCAGGGCTCGGAGTAGAGTGTCTGGTGTCAGGAGGTCCAAGGGCCTCTTGTCCTCGTGTGTTTTTTCCCCAAAGCCAGGCTAAAAGTTACTCCTGGGGACAGAAGAAGAACTTGGCTGACCAATCTTTGTCACAGTCTGAAAGAACCATGTAGGAGTCCTACACGCATAGTAAGTGGAGATCAGCCGGAAGCCAGGCAGTCTTTGTTCAGAGCCTCCTTCATGGCCCATGGTGGAATTGCCATGGCATAATGTGACTGTAGGGGACAATTTGATGAACCAAAAGAGGTTTGAAGATTTTTAGTGTTGGTGTTACAACAAAGGTTCTGGATCCAGTGTAGAAATGCATAGCAGCTGACTGCTTATCTTTAGGTTTTGTGTCCCCCTTCCAAGCCCCAACAGCAAGCATTTCTTGTTCTATGGCGGCCTAGCCAGAGGCTGAGCTTTTGGTGTATGCTCTTTGAGAGTTAGAAATCCACGATGTGGCAGCCAGAGTTTTTCTCTGTTCTAATAAGCCCATCTGCCTTTGTCCTCTCCTAATGCTGCCCTCTTTCACTTTCGCACCGGCCACACCTGCATCAGGCTGGGAGACTCCCCAGCGTCAGAGGGCTGGGGTGTGATTCTGCAGCGCAATCTGTGAGCTCTGGGCCTACAGCCCAGCACCCCAACCCACCTCACCGTGTTTGCTCCTGGGAATACCATCCACCTACCGGCCCAAAGAGTGAGACAGTGAGACTAATGAGAAAGGAGTGGAAAATAATGAAATAATGAGAACCACACGGAATGTTCTGGACACCTTCAAGAGAGGTTCAAGGCATTATTAATATTTTTGCAAGGAATGGCAACATTGATTTTTTTCATCTGAGAACCATTCTTCATGTGTACAGAGTTAGAATGTTGAAACTTCCTCTTGTAGGGGCAGTTAATTAAGTGTCTGCCTTCAGCTCTGGTCATGATCCCAGGGTCCTAGGACTGAGCCCTGCATTGGGCTCCCTGCTCAGTGGAGAACTGCTTCTCCCTCTTCCTCTGCCTGCTGCTCCCCTACTTGTGCTTTCTCTCTCTCTGTCAAATAAATAAATAAAATCTTTAAAAAAGAAAGGAAGGAAGGAAAGAAAGAAAAACTTTCTCTTATAAATGGGTGAAATGCCTCACCCACAGCCTAATAGCACGGACTTTGAGGTCAGTATTTCTTATTTCCAGCTCCACATACGAATCTCTGCTCCATTTTGTTGGTGGCTGGGAGATCATACTGCATTCTTTTCAACTTTCTACCTGGAGCTCGGTGTATGAGTTAGCCAATGTCGAGCACATACTCCATTGTGCCAAGAATGCTCAGAACAGGCTCTGTGCTGCAAACTTAGCTCACGGATGGATTTGAAATTTTCCTTTGCAACCCAGCCAATCAGGTGTCCAACTATACCTTGAAGCCAATTAGTATTTTTCATAGAGCCAGGTGCAAAGCTGCCAGGTAACATCTGTAAGTGACTTGGATTGCTCTAATGGGATCTGCATATGTTCAGCCCTATATGAAGATGTTTTTCACTTGACACAGAGGCATCTTTGGTCTTGTTCTCCACCCACTCCATTAAGCAGACACACCTACACGTGTTACCGATTTGATTTGCTTTCCGAGGAGGATGGTTCCTAGATTTTCTCTTCCTGACGCTACTATTTGTGCAGATGCTTCTTGGAAAACTACCCATCCAAAGTGCTTTCAGAGGGGGAGGGGACAACAAATCTTACGTTATTATCAAGGCATTTTTCTGATAATCCTACATGTCTAACCTAAATTATCCAACAATGATTTGAGGATCTTGTGTTTTCTTTGTTTAGCAATATGTTTAAAGATAGCACTGTTCCTCAAAGGGACAACACACCTGAGTTCCTGTAACTTTGGGAACTAGACACTTGGGGTCTAATCCCCTAGCTCTGCAGCTCATAAGCTGTGCGACTCTGGGCAGGATGAAGCCTTTTCTGAGTCACTTGAATTAGCTGTTTTCTAAGAGGCAAGCAGTCTGTTGAAGAAGCACTTGTTCCCAAGTCACACAGACCTAAGTGTGAGTGTCTGAACCACTTTCGGTTAGAGTGGTCTTGTGGAAGCTTTGTAGCCTCTCTGGGCTTCCTGACCCATAAAATGGGTATAATAATGTGTGCCTCAGAGGGTGATTTCAGGAGCTTAATGATTTCATAGACAAGGATGTGCCTGTTTACCAGTGCCTGTACATGGTAGCTTCTCCACAAATGTTTGTTTTTAATTGCGTATCTCTTAGGCTTTACTTTTTTCTTTCTCTCTCAAGTACTGCACAAATATAACAGCAATTAAAGGATTTTTAAGAGAATGAATAACAAATTACCAATAATTCCAATATCCTAACATCAACCATTTTCTTTTTTTCCAGGGCCCCTTCCTGTGCCTCTTAATATAGATCTCGGGAATTTATCTTCCAGAAAATGCCTATGGACAAATACACAGATCTCTAGATTGGAAATTTTAAGGGCCTATATAGCCAGAGCGACTCCATCTCGGTTAAAAGCCATTTTGTTGTTTGTGCAGTAAAACTTAAACTGACCCTGCCCCTCCCCACCCCCCGAGAAACTTACTTAGAAGCAAGTCTGGGAAGCCAGTAAAATATGGTCGGCCAATTCCTAATAACAAAGCCCAGAATACAAGGACGAGTCAGGCCAGGTGGAGACATCCAATCAGTAAAAAGCACACATACTATCTCCCTAACCACCAAAGAATGTAAACCCCACCTTTTGGGTGCCAAACTTGGGTGCCAATTCTGACCAGAGTGATAGGCTAGTTCAAAAGGGTAAATTGTAATTCAATTGGCCACCTGCCTGTGGCCTAACATGACTGTGTAATGTTACAATCTCATTGGCCACCTATGTGTGGCCAGGCTTTTGCTCTATAAAAGGTAGCCTGTAAGATGGGGAGGGGTCACTCTCTTTGGAGGTGGCCCTGACCGGTCAGTTGATTCCTTTTTTTTTTTTTTTTTAAGGTTTTATTTATTTATTTGATAGAGAGATCACAGAGACAGGCAAAGAGAGGAGGAAGCAGGTTCCCCGAGGAGCAGAGAGCCGGATGTGGGGCTTGATCCCAGGACCCTGGGATCATGACCCGAGCCGAAGGCAGAGGCTTTAACCCACTGAGCCACCCAGGTGCCCCCGGTCAGTTGATTCTTGAACCTGTAAGCTGGGGGTGGTCACTCTCTTCGGAGGTGGCCCTGGCCAGTCAGTCTGACTTCTAATGCTTGGCATAGAATAAAGCTTTGCATAGCTTTGACTTTGTTTCAGTCTCATTCCCCTGGTCGATCAGTCCGACTTCTAATACTTGGCATAAAATAAAACTTTAAATAACTTTCACCTTGTCTCAGTCTCGTTTTTTTGATAACGGACCTAACAGAAATCAAGCTATAATATTTTACAGTATTATCTCAAATTAGAATGTTTTTACTAAAATGAATACTTTTATCAATGCTAGTGACTAAATAAGAATATTTGCTCTTATTTATTTAACAGCTGAAAAATTGATCCAAGAGAAGCTAGAGAAAGAACAGTCCTTTGGCCAGCTTTACGGCAAAGCAAGGTATGGCAACTGACAATTATTGGGTGCCTCATGTTTGTCCCAGACGTTCTTTATATACATGATGTCTTTACTCCCCAAAACAACCCAGTTAGCTAGGTATTTTTATGCCCATTTCATCCACAAGAGCTTAAGCACCTTGCTCAGAATCCCAATTAGGAAGGTGTGGAGTTGGATCTGCTCCCAGGTTGACTAACCCCAAAGTCCTTCCTCTTTCTCTTTTCCTGCTGCCTCCCAGGGAGTGTTCTCAGCCAAGTACAAAACCCTTGCCCTTAAGATTTTTAGCCTAACTTCCTAAAAACTTCACTCCTGGCTTAGGGTGGATGCTGGGGATTTTATTAAGTATCCTCGGGGTGGTCATTCATTCCAACATGATCGCAGTCCAAGGACCTCCCTACCTCTGAGGACATTTGTCACTTGTCATGTTGCATTCAGGATGCCAGAGAAGGCATCCAGCAAAATGAACGGAAGCCCTTTTGTGACAAATAGACTTACAAAGCCAGAATTGGAGCTGGAAAAGACCTTGCAGGTCTGCAGGCCTCCTTCAGGCGCTGTCTGATGGATTTCCAGATCCATGGCATTTTCTAAGCATTTGATCACAGCAAAGAGGATAAACACTGTGAGTTAAAAGGGATAGCATCAGGCCTGGGGGCAAAAGAGAATGTTACCTCTTTCATGTCCCCTCCATTGGGAAACGGCAGGCTTCCAAGAACTCAGGCTTTAGAGACAGACTGATGTGGGTTTAAATTCTGGCTCATACACTTGTGGCTTTAGACAAGTTACTTAACTACTACTTTTTTTTTTTTTTTAAGATGTGAGTCTATATTTATTTTTCAGGAATTATTTCTTTTTAAAATAAAAATGGGTCACAAATTACTGCTATGCTAGATACAGTAACCATTATATCACACTTGTTTTATCGACTGGTTCTTATTTATTTATTTATTTATTTATTTAAAAAAATTTTAATCCCCATCGAGTTATCATAGTGTTATATCAGTTTCAGGTATACAATATATAGTGATTCAACAATTCTATACATTACTCAGTGCTCATTGTGATAAGAAGTTACTTAACTTCTATGAACCCTCAGTTTTCTTCTCTGAAAAATGGGGATCATGTCACCACTTCACAGAATTGCTGTGAGGATGAAATAAAGTGATGTGAGTCAAATACCGGACATACTGCTGGGTGCATAGCCAGCAGTCCCTCATTGTGTATATGACTGATTTCCTGTCACAAAGCCAGGGCTTCTCTACTTCCACTCTTCCTTGAGATCACCTGTGTAGCTTTTTTTGTTTTTAAGAGTTTATTTATTTATTTGACAGAGACCACAAGTAGGCAGAGAGGCAGCAGAGAAAGGAGGAAGCAGGCTCCCCGCTGAGTAGAGAGCCCGATGTGGGGCTCGATCCCAGGACCCTGAGATCACGACCCGAGCCGAAGGCAGAGGCTTTAACCCACTGAGCCACCCAGGTGCCCCTCACCTGTGTGGCTTTTACGACTCTTAATTAATGTCCAGGCAGTGCCCCAGACTCCCAGAGTATCTGGGGCAGGAGCCAGGCCACGGTTTTTTCAAAAACCCCTCCGTATGTCCATGTCCAGCCAAGGTTGGGCATCCTGGGATCAGGTGCAGTGTGAGTGACCCAGCAGGTGCACAGGGCTGAGCCTGTTTGCATGGACTCTGCAGGAGCGCAGTGGACCAGGCATCAGGGACTGAGGGCCACAGGGCCATGTTGGGGGGACTCTCAGCTCTCCCTGGGAGCTGTGGGCAGAGCTGTCCCCAGGGCCCAGCTGAAGTTAATCACCCTGGGGCCACTCCTTCCCCGCCCCCCCCTACAGAATTTTTATCTAAGTGAAATCAGCTTAAAATGGAATTTGAGGGCATCTTGGGGAAGAACCAGGGCCAAAGCAGATCGCTTAAGGAGAGATGGCATGTAAAGGGGGAGAAGAGGCAGCAGAAGGAGATGGTGAGAGCAAGCTTGTACTCGCGGGTCCTGACCATGAAGGTGCTCTGACTTTCAGTGCAAGGTGCCCAGAGTTACCCTCTCCTTGTCTCTCCAGAGTCAAAGACCAATGGACTCATTACTTTGAAAGAGGTCTCCCCATATTATTGTTGGGAAGCACAGTGTGGTTAGTCCCAGGACCAGCAGTATCACTGGGGAGCCAGTGAGAAATGTAGAATCTCAGACCCTCACCCCTCGGCCAACCTGAACCAGAATCCCTAGGGGTGGAGCCTAGGATTATGCAATTAACGAGATTCCCAAGTGAGTCTGATGCTCATTAAAGATTGAGAAGCACAACTATAGTGAAAACACAACAAGTTTTAGAGATGAGCAGTGCTTCTAAGTTTGAACCCTGGCTCTTTCACTTACTCTATGATCTTGGTAAAGTTAACTTCTCTGAGGTCGGGTTTCCTCTTCTGAAAACTGGGGATACAAACATGTACCTTAATAACAGACTGCCAGGGGGATTGTGGTTGGAATCCGGGGGGGTCTAAGGACTTGGATGGGAATGAAAGCATTTTCATTTTCGCCAATCTTTAACTGAAATTTAGCATGCTGTTTAATTGTGAATGTCAGCAACAAATTACGACTTTGCGGTAGTGGAAGTCACAGAAGTTTGCATATCATGTTACAGTTGTAGATATCTCTACAGACATTTGTATTCATCTGCTTCAAAATTATAGCTTCAGACTTGCTGCTAGATCTCAATATTTAATGTATTAATAATGAGGCACTTACTCCATCATAAATGCTTTAAATCTTTATGAAGATTGTGTTTTAAACTAATTGGTTTTCTTTGTAATTTTATTTATTTATTTATTTATTTATTTATTTTTTATGTGTGCATTTGAAAACTTTATTCTGAAAAGGGGTTCAGTGCCCCAGGGCACAAAAAAGTTTAAGAAACCCCTCTCCTGCTTGCAAGCTGTAATGATTAAACAAGGGAATCCAGTGTCTCTAATACTTAGCAGAGATGTAAATAACAACACCCTGACTATTCTCAACATCATCGTGCTTTGTCCTCCACCTGGACCATAGGATCCTCCAGTCTTTCCGCATGCACTGTGTCTGGTCAACATTCCCTGTAGGCATCCTTCTGGTTAATTCTGGTTTTATGGAATGAAAGTTATTCCTTACTGAGTGTCTGCTCTGTGTCAGAGAGGTGAAGTAGAGAGGTGAAGTAAGCTCTTTAGAATCACACTAGCTAGTGTTGGGAAAGAAGGCATTCAACCTTCACATTGCATTGTATATTCCTATATCTAGATGTAGGTCTAGATCTACATAGATCTAGATCTAGGGGACTAGATTAAGGACTCCTGCATCCTCCTGGTTCAAAAAGACTACCATAGAGGTGGTATCATCTGGCTCACTGAACAGCAACAATCTCTTAGTTCTTGTACATTCAACAAACATTTATAGGAGAACACTTAGGGAGAAAGTTCCTTGACATTGGTCTTGGCAATGACTTTTTGGATTTGATACCAAAAGCAAAGGCAACAAAAGCAAAAATAAACAACTGGGACTACGTAAACCAAAAAGCTTCTGGACAACAAAGGAAAACATCAACAAAATGAAAAGACAGCCTACCAAACTGAAGAAAATATTTGCAAGGCATATATCTGATAAGAGGTTAATATCCCAAATATCTTAAAAAACTCGTATGACTCAATAACTAAAAAAAAAAAAGCGTGATTAAAAAATGGGTAGAGAGGGGTGCCTGGGTGGGTCAGTGGGTTAAAGCCTCTGCCTTTGGCTTGGGTCATGGTCTCAGGGTCCTGGGATCAAGCCCCGCATCGAGCCTGTTTCTTCTTCTCTCTCTGCCTGCCTCTCTGCCTACTTGTGATTTCTGTCTGTCAAATAAACACAATGTGGAGGCTCATTAAAAAATTGAAAAGAGAACTACAATATAATCCAGCAATCCCATTTCTGGATATATATCCAGAGGAAATGAAGTCAGGATATTGAAGAAATATCTGTACTCCCATGTTCGTGGCAGCTTTATTCACAATAACCAAGATACGTACAGAAACAACCTTAACATCTACAACAGATGAATGATTAAGAAGATGTGGTACAGATATATGATGGAATATCATGTAACTATGAGGAAGAGGGACATCCCGCCATTTGTAACAGCATGGATGGACCTTGAGGCATTATGCTAAGTGAACTAAGTCAGAGAAAGACAAATATTGTATGATCTTACACATGTAGAATCTGAAAAGGCCAAATCATGCAAACAAAGAGTAGAATGGTTGCCACGGGCTAGGTCATGGGATAAAGATGTTGGTCAAAGGGCATTAACTTGGGGTGCCTGGGTGGCTCAGTGGGTTAAGCCTCTGCCTTCAGCTCAGGTCATGATCCAGGGTCCTGGGATCGAGCCCCACACTGAGGGGGGGTGGTCTCTGCTCAGCAGGGAGCCTGCTTCCCCCTCTCTCTCTGCCTGCCTCTTTGCCTACTTGTGATCTTTATCTCTGTTAAATAAATAAAATATTTTTTTTAAAAAAGGGCATTAACTTTCAGTAATAAGATGCATAAGTTCAGGGGATCCAATGCACAGCACAGTGGTCATAGTTGACAATACCATATTATACACATCAAAGTTGTTGAGAGAGTAGATCTTAAATGTTCTTACCACACACAAAAAATGGTAATTATATGATGTGAAAAAAGTGTTAACTAAAGCCTATTGTAATTATTTTGCAATGATTATGTAAAGAGACCAAATTATCAGCTTATATATCTTAAATGTGTACAACATTTTATGTCAATTATATCTCAATAAAGGTGGAACAAAAATAAAATTTAAAGAAATAACAGGGGCGCCTGGGTGGCTCAGTGGGTTAAAGCCTCTGTCTTCGGCTCAGGTCATGATCCCAGGGTCCTGGGATCAAGCCCCGCATCGGGCTCACTGCTCAGCAGGGAGCCTGCTTCCTCCTCTCTCTCTGCCTGACTCTGCCTACTTGTGCTCTCTGTCTGTCAAATAAATAATTTTTTTTAAAATCTTAAAAAATATTTAAAAAAAATAAAGAAATAATAAGAAAAATCCCATTAAGTCCAATTGGCTCTATCCATTTGTGATTATATACCCATGTGCTTTGCTTTTTGTTTGATTCTGTTTTATTACAGGGCTCCTGGCCTGAGGTTCAAGGGCGCTGGGCCTCTGAGAGATTTTTATTTCCATTAAAGATCCTTTGCAACAATGGTATATCTTGACTCCTGGAAATTGCGCTGGTTTACTGGACACAGACCATTTAGGGAGCGCTGAGAAGTCTGGTGTTAGGGAGAAAGGAAATAACATTTATTGAGTGCTTGGCACTATGCATTTTATATTGATTTTAATCTCTAGTTATTAGTGCACACAAAGGTATTTACAAAAAAGAATTCTGTCCATTTCACAGATAAGAAAACTAATGCTAGAGAGGGTAAATGACTTTCCTGCATCATCCAGCTGCAGGAAGGATCAGAGCTGGCATCCAAACTGCAGTGTGTCTGCCTGACACCCAAGACAGCTGAGGGCAGGCTCTTTAAAACCCAGGTGTCCCAGGGCGCCTGGGTGGCTCAGTGGGTTAAAGCCTCTGCCTTCGGCTCAGTTCATGATCCTGGGGCCCTGGGATCGAGCCTCACATCGGGCTCTCTGCTCGGCAGGGAGCCTGCTTCCTCCTCTCTCTCTGCCTGCCTCTCTGCCTACTTGTGATCTCTGTCTGTCAAATAAATAAAATCTTAAAAAAAAAACCAACCCAGGTGTACCTTTTCACAGAAGGTGCTTCCTACCACCACTGGGCCCCCACAACCACGCCAACCCCTCTGTGGGAGATTACTCTGTATCCTGCTTGAAGCCCACCAAGACCACCAAGCTGTCAAAGAAAGAAGCCCTGCAGACTCAGCAGTCTTTGAAACATCCTACTTTGATCTTGGTGCAGAGCTTGGGCTCACCCTGGACTCTCTGGGCCTCAGGCATGTTGGGCATCAAGCTCCACTTGACCTTGCTCTGGATCATGCTCTACTGCATCCCTGCCATCTTGCTCCGCTGATGAGAATGTTACATTGAGCAGAGTTGAAAGCTCTCCTGCAGCCCTGGGAGATTGCATCTATTTCTGCTTCCTTATCTGTGTGTTCTTTCATTCTATCAGACAAGGAAATTAAATAGGTCTGGCACCATTTGCTCGCCAGAAAGCTACTTTGGCTGCTAAATCTACCAAAAAGGGTGGACTTATTTGGGTATTCCTTTCCAAAGTGAGTGAACAGGCCTCTTCAGAGCTGCCCACAATTAGCCAAAAGGCCTGAGCTGCCATGCCAGGCCCACCTGTCAAAAGGATGGCAGCCAAATGGGGCAGATGGGATCGGACCAAGGCCAACAGATAGCCTCTTAATTTGCCTCGGAGTCCTTTCCCACTCTGATCTGAGTGCCCCTGGAAAGAGGAAATCCATGGAAGGCAAGAACATGAGTCAGAAAAAACCATCCAGGAACCTGTGCGTTAAAAACTCACCTCCAAACCACAGCGATAATTCTTTAGGGAGGAAAAAATGCTGAAAACCAAAATTAAATATTGGTTTTGCTCATGCTTCCTGGAAGGCTCTCCCTTGCCTTGTCCTCTTTGTGAATAAATGTCTATCTCTCTATCCTTCAAAGGTCATCTCCTCTCAGGAGCTTTCCCCAGCTCTGCCTCCTCTCCCCACCTCCCCAGGCAGAGCCCGCCCATGCTTCTTTGTACATATTGAAACAACCTCTTGGCATAGTTGTGAGTTCATATTATTGAATATTTTTAATTTTGACATGCTCCAAGAGGGAGATAAGGTGGATTGAAAATGTACAATTAAAATGTAAAATAAGCCACATACTTTAAGGTAGGTACAAAATCAGGGCATGGGGGAAAATGTTTAAAACATAAGGAATAATAAAGAATGAAGTTTATGCATAGAATCCACATTCTGGGGTCTTCTACTCAGGCTTTGGATGGACCCCAGCTTCAACCCTAAGCTTTATAGCGGCCCACCCAACCCTTTGAACTCTTTGAGTGGTTGTCAGCAATGTCCTCAGCAGCATCCTTGGAATGGACATAGTACAGCTCATGGGGCTGTGTTAGGAAACATACTTGACTGTCCACCTATGGCATCACATCTGAGTGCCCTTCGGGGTAAGCCATTCTGCATGGTGGCAGAAGCACCATGCTTATAGCAGGGCAAGGAGATCTGGCTACGAAGTCTTTGATTGGCCTGGCTAGATGAACAGACAGGCTTTACTGAATCAGAGGAACTGCGGGTCTTGCTGGCCTCCATGGAGATTTGGAGAAAGGCAATGCAGCAGTCATGAAGGATATTCATTCTTTCGTTACTGAGCATCGGAGCCCCTTCGTAGCTTTGTGGAATTCCCTGAGCTGATATGGATCCTCCCTACCATTTTAGAAGCTGAAAGGGGCAGCTCCTTGCTCCGCCAGCCTCCTTTGCAACTGGGAGGTGGGCAGGTGACCCAGGCAGCACCAACTTGCCCCAGAGTTACAGTGACAACATAGGTCCTGGCAGGGGCTGCATAAGGATGACCTTTTGAGGGTAGCACCGGTACCCACCTTGACTGGTGGCACTTAGTGACTGATATTAGCACTATCAGTAGTGGAGATTGTGACTTCCCCATTTGGCTGAAGCCACTGTCCTGGCTTCAGGACCCTGAACCTGGTTCCCGTGCCCTCCTGGTGATTCTGTGCACCTCTAAGTATCCTTGTAATGAGTTCATTTTCTGCTAAAATCAGCCTGAGTTAGTTCCAGTTTCTTGCAAGAAAAAGCCTGTCTGATTCATGCAGCTCTTCTACTCTGCCTCCTGCTACTTGCACAGAGAGCAAAGGAAAGTCAAACGACTATGACAATCAGGGCTGTTTAAGAACATAAGGACACAACCCAGGTCTGCCCACAGAGAGTCCATAGACCCGTGAATGGGAGAACTGAACACTCGAGGGGAGACATTTCCAGCGCTGGCCCATCTGGAATCTCAAAGCCTATAATTGTGCTGACAAATATGGTAGCCAGTGACCACATTGGCAGTTAAAATATGAATTTATTTAAAATTAAATACAATTATAGGGACGTCTGGGTGGCTCAGTTGGTTAAGCGGCTGCCTTCAGCTCAGGTCATGATCCCAGCATCCTGGGATCAAGTCCCAAATCGGACTCCTTGCTCAGCGGGGAGCCTGCTTCTACCTCTGCCTCTGCCTACCACTCTGCCTGTGCTCACTTTCTCTGACAAATAGATAAATAAAATATTTTTAAAAAATTAAATTAAATTAAGTTAAATTAAACACAGTTATAAATTTGTTTTCTCAGGTGCACTAGCTCCATATCAAGTAATCAATAGCCACCTGCACCTAGTGGCTACCATTTTGCACAGCAAAGATACAGAATAGTTTCAACATTGCAGAAAGCTCCACTGGACCATGCCAGCCTAGGACCTTGAGATTCCAGGGTTGAGTGGTAGGATTACTGCCTTGTTTGTCCACATCCATCCTTCTGGTGGCTGATGAGCTGGGTGTACAAAGGCAATAGGCCAGCAGTTCTATGCTTCTCCATCCTGGTGGACCTCAAATCCATACCAGCGGGCAGGACCAGGAAACACTGGGTGTGCTCTGTGAGAAATGGTGGTGTTATGGGGAACCCCCCCCCCACACTACCCTCCTGCTTCTTTGTCTGTTTACGCCCCATATGCTGCGTGTTGTTGGCTGCCTCAGAGGGAAACAAAGTAAAAGCAACTTTGAATCTAGTCTCCCCATCATTCTCATGGTTCTAGGACCTGGACCGTGCTTTGCAACCCAGGGAGGGACAGAGGCTGCCTCATGCGGAGACATGTGTTAGTGGTGGGGGCTCTGTGCTTACCAGGCCTGGCGCAGTGCTTGGCTTACTGAAGTACCCAGCAAGTGTTCATCGGGTTGTCACAGATCTAATGCAGACCCCCAGGGACCTGATGTAGGACAGTCAGGTAATTTTCACGCCAAATGCTTTTCATTCAGGGGGTGAGGGAGATGGTATAATAATGATGACATGATGGTGTATGAGAAAAATGGGAGTTTAGGGTGTAAGTTTATTATAATTGGAACTATGGAAAAAATAGTTTGCATGTGTGAAGATGTTTAGAGTTCTGGGATTTTTTTTCTTTTAAAATTCCTTAAATATGATATATATCAGGATGGTTAAGAATATGGTCAGATAGATGCGATCCCTTCTGTGAAATGAGAGCAGTGATAGTGCCCACTCATTGGGTTGTATGAGGAATAAATGAGATAATGCATGAAAAACATTTAGGACAGCCCTTGGCACATGATAAATGCTAAGTACAAGATGGCTATTACTGTGATTTTGCTCTATAAATCTGCAGGATAATAAAGGATCAAGGATCCTTGGCATCCCTATCATGGTATGGCTTTGGTCCCCTTTCCAGTGGGACAGGGCTGGGAAGGGGCAGAGCCTGGGAGTGGTTTCTGGATACCATCAGCCCCAGCCCTCTGCCCACAGGGCAGCCCTGCTAAGTTTCCATTGCCTGCTCCCTCCAGGAGGATGCTGCCAACCTCCTTACACCGCTTTACACTTCTTGGTTTAAGCCATGGCGGTTTGGAGGGACTTTTTTTTAATTATAAGTCTGTCATTTTTGCAAATGATTTTCCTTTTGCAGCAATTCCACCCCAAACAAACACACTCTCCAGTTTTCTTTCCATTGGCCTGTCTCCTCCCTTCTGTTCACATCCTATGGCTATTAATGAGGGCTCAGTGGACAACCTGGGAGGACCCACAGAGCCACCTCTTCCTCCCTCCCTCTTTCTGTCTCTGTGCATATTTGTGTCTCTCTGTGCATCTGTTTCTGTCCCTCCTCCCTTGCCGGTCACCCTTCTGCTCTTTGTGTCCCTTGAATCTTCAAAACCCCTCTGGGGGCTGTGGTTTGGAATGCAGGTACTACTAATAAAAACCATCCCCCCCTCCCCAAGCTCTAACACACCCTCAGCAGACGTATGTTGGAGGAGCAGGAAGGGGGCTGACCATCAGAAAATGGATTCCTAGGGTACCTGGGGGGCTCAGTCATTAGGCATCTGCCTTTGGCTCAGGTCATGATCCAAGGGTTCCAGGATTGAGCCCTTCATCCTGCTCCAGCCCTGCATCGGGCTCCCTGCTCAGCAGGAAGCCTGCTTCTCCCTCTGCCACTCTCCCTGCTTGTGTTCCCTCTCTCCGTGTCTCTCTCTCTCTTTCTGTCAAATAAACAAATAAAATCTTAAAAAAAAAAAAAAGAAGGAAGAAAGAAAATGGATTCCTCCTTCCTAGGCAGGAGATCAAATTCACCCCTCTTCTTACCACGCTCCCTCTAAAATAGAAATTACTGTACACAGGTTCCTGCCTGGAAAAACTTCTGGTTGAGGAAGTCCTGTTGCAAAACAAACTTTTAAATATCAGATGTATTGGGGGCGCCTGGGTGGCTCAGTTGATTAAGCACTGCCTTCGGCTCAGGTCATGATCCTGGAGTCCAAGGATCAAGTCCTACAACGGGCTCTCTGCTCTGTAGGGAGTCTGCTCTCCCTCTGACCTCTCCACTCTCACTCTCTCTCTCTCAAATAAATAAATAAATAAATAAATTTTTAAAAAGCATAAATATCAGATGTATTGAGACAAAATCTTCGTGGCTGTTTAACTGGTTTAGTCTACTTGCAGACATACAGAATACCTAAAAATAAAACATTTATAATTACAGCAGTGTGCTGTATCTTAACCCTTTCATAATGTATTTTTTGATATATTATCCCACTCTTTGTCTCTCAGGATAAATTTCTCATAGCAGGAGAGGTGGTATTTTTTTTTCAATTTATTTATATGTTTTTGAGTGAGAGAGAGTGGAGGGAGGGGCAGAGGAAGAGGCAGCAGACTCCCCGCTGAGCACAGAGCCTGCCAGCCTAGCCTCAGTCCCACCACCATGAGCTCATGCCCTGAATGGAAACCAAGAGTCAGACGCTTAAGCAACTGAGTCACCCAGGCGCCCCAAGTGGCATTATTATTATTGTCTCCATTTTTAAGAATGGGAACTGAGGTTCAGAGAGACACAATGATTTGCCCACTGTCACAAAGTTTCATTGTCCTGGGCCCCCATCCACTGGGGACCTTGAGGCCCTCACTCCCCTCCATGGCCCCAGCTCTTGGACTCTGTGGTTCCCTCCAGAAATTCCAAACAACTCAGACAGAACTTGCCCCAGAGAGTCGGTGTGGCTTGCATGCACATGGTGTCCTCTATAAATCCTGGTCTAGGGCCACAGGAGCTGGCTGGGGCTCCAGGCTGAGCATTGCTCAGAGATCTAATCATGTTCTCAGTTTTAGTCATCGCAGTGAATCTTTTTTTTTTTTTTTTTAAGATTTTATTTATTTCCTTGACACAGAGGGAGAGAGATCACAAGTAGGCAGAGAGGCAGGCAGAGAGAGGGAGAAGCAGACTCCCCGTTGAGCAGAGAGCCCAATGTGGGGCTCGATGCCAGGACTCTGGGATCATGACCTGAGCCGAAGGCAGAGGCTTTAACCCACTGAGCCACCTAGGCACCACCATCGCAGTGAATCTTACAGCAGAGCTGTGAGACCCAAAGCAGAAACCCCAGTGACGGAAGGAACTCTCGGAGGGTTTGGTGGAATAAATTACTCAAACACTTGGGTTTCTCTAAAAGCGATGAAACTTAATTTCTGGTATGACACTGGGATAAACGGAATGTAATCTACAGCATTGTCCTAGCTCATCCAAATTGTATCTACTTTTTCCATGTAAGTAATTCGGAAAAAAAAAATTGCAGAGACCTTCTGGAGCATTATCTTATTTAGATCCGATTTTAACCAAAACACCAAATATTTTATACTGAAGGCAAGTGCATAGTCGCTATAAAAGCAAGGCGAAGTTCAAGGTGAAGTAGCTCCCCGGTATGATGGCAAATGCAAACGTTTAAAGCTACTCAACAATTTTCCCCTTGCAGCTGCCCATTTTATCTCTTGCAAAACTAGTAATGATACAAGCAGTTGATTATGGTTTACAATAGCAATAAACCTCTCACAATTGGTTGTTTCCAAAATAAATAGCCATTCTGTTAAATGTTAAATAACAAGTCATAAACTGCTGAAAACAACCAATTTCTTGTGGATTATTGCCTGAATAAATTTCAGCGGGAAAGGCAGATCATTAAGCCGTGAACACCACAGATCAAAACTACCGAAATTAAAAAAAAAAAAATCAATCAATCAACGAATCCATGAAGAAGAACTCCTGTTTTACCAACCGAATCACACCACATATCCTAACATATTCTTTGGATCCTCTCCTTTCCGTGGTCACCGTTAGCTCAATTCTTGCCCAAATCCTTACGCACTCTTTCGGAGATGGAAGAGTATCTAGCCTGGTGGTGAAATTGGCCCACTCCAAGGGCACACAATTTCACGCAGCTGCATTCTATAGGCACCACCTGTAAAGTCTATAATATCCCAATTGATAAAACACAGACCTGTCCACTAAGTAACACATTGGAGTCAAAGCTCAGTGGCAAATGTATTCAAACTGCTGCTCTAATAGAAGCTGTTCTCGCAAGAGGAGCCAACTTCATGAGAGTGATTGACAGAAGATTCCTCGCCATGGCAACCGGGGTTATCTCTCTGGAATAACAACATTAACCTCCTTCATAGCCAGTTTTTCATCCTTAAGTATAAAAGGCAGTTGCATGCACCTTGCGTGGTCCTTTATTTTTATTTTTGAGTGAACAGTTAGCATGTAGATAAAATAGGACGAGAGGCGGGGGAACCAAATGAATTTCAAATTTCTCCTGGAAAAAGCACGTCAATGGGTCTTGTGGGCAGAATGGTAAAAGGGCAGGAAGGATGATGGCAGAGAGATTTCTGTTCCTCCTTCATCTTTAAAATAGCCTACTGCATTGCACTGATGACATTGCTAAATGGATCCCAACCCCTTTTCGTCTTACATCTTGAGTTCTGTGGAAGCCTTAGACGTCAGTGCATTAAAATGTCACTAAGGCATTTTGGCAGCACCTCGCGTAGATCCCATGCTCCTGCTCCAGGCCTTGCTTCTACCACCCGTGTCTGCAAGTGAAAAGTGAAGCACTCCAGCCACAAGGAACACTTGGACAGTGATGAGGAGAGACAGACCATAAACCTAGATGGGCCGCCGCTGAGTCTCATTCTCCCCATCTCATATCCCAGCTCAGAATCATTTCCCAAGGGAGTCCGCTTAATTGCAATTGCTACCTTGACAGGTTGAGCAATCTTTCTTGAGGCTTGTGTATCACTCAAAGTCACAATCTTGCAACCTGAGTCCCCAGTGGTAATCTCGGAGAATTTCCATCCTCTGCTGAGAGAAGGGACTAGGTGGGAAAGGAAAAAAGGTGTCACCTGGGCTATAGTGAGAGGAATCTGGGAATACGGTATTGAAAATGAGCAGAACAACAGGGGCTAAAAGAGAGGGAAGGTAGAATCCTTCCGGGCAAAACTCTGACCTGATTTGGATTTAAGCAAACCAGTGAGCCAAAAAGGAATGGCAACAGATTTCAAAAAATTGTTCTGTGATGCAACTTTGTACTAAGTTTGGAAGTAGGAAGAATTTTTTGAGAAATCCATTGTATTAGACCCAAACGCTGAAGATCTCCTTAGATTCCCTTCATGACCACCTTACTTCCGAAGGTGCTGCCCATTCCCTCATCCCCCACCAACAGCGCTGTTGCCTTTGCCAAACTCTGGAATTGCCCAGATTCTAAGCAGAGGCCGTGAGCCTCATAGCCTCACTGCCGAGCTCATTCATTCCAAGTTGCTCTCACCCTGGGAGTTAGATGTAATGCCACAGCCATGGGACGTGGGACCTGGTTTCCTGAGTGGCTGCTGAGGGACCAGATGACACCCAGAAGAGCAGGGTGTTGCCTCCCTGGGAGTGAACCTGGGCTCAGGTCAGTGGAGATGGAGAGCCTATTCTGTCTCTAGGCTGGGGTACGGCTTCTGCTGGCAAACCTACAGCGGTTCCTTGGGCTGAGGGGACACACGCAGAACAGCCCATGTCTTCGGCCACTCACCAAGAAGCAGTGCCTGGGGCAGCACCTTCACATCACGTTGCTGCTTGTCTTCCCTGCCTTTCCTCCCCTGTTCTCATCCTCCCTGCTCTAGGGTTTTACTTCCCAAATAAAGTAGCTGTCCTCTGTCCTTGCCTCAGTCTCTGCAAGGAGGATGTAGCTGAGAAAATCACCTCTAAGAGTCCTACTCAGGGCTCTGGCAATGGTCTCTAAACAGCTTTTAGGCAAATAAATGGGCAGTGAAAAGTATAGCCCTTCCCTCTGAGTCCAAAGACCCTCCCTTTCATTTGTTGAATGATTTCTGACTCACAGCCAGCTCTGGAAGCCACAAATTTCCTAAAGACTGAGGCAGGAGAAAGAGTTTTATTTGCTTTTAAGAAATAGCATTATGGGGGGGCACCTGGGTGGCTCAGTGGGTTAAAGCCTCTGCCTTCGGCTCAGGTCATGATCCCAGGGTCCTGGGATCGAGCCCCACATCAGGCTCTCTGCTCAGCCGGAAGCCTGCTTCTCTTCTTCTCTCTGTCTCTCTGCCTGCCTCTCTGATACTTGTGATCTCTGTCTGTTAAAAATGAATAAAATAAAATCTTAAAAAAAAAAAAGAAATAGCATTATGGGCCTTTCTTATTCATCAACAAAGGTATTGAACTGGGAGAAAATTAAGCCTCTTTGCATCCAAGGTGTTTGCAATTAGTTTCTTTTAAAACAGAAAGAGATGTATTTTAGTAATCCAAAGAACAGTAGCAACAGCCGCAAAACCCCATCACAAATTGCTGGTGTTAGCACACTGAGGAGAAGTAAGGCCTCCTTTAAAAAGGCACAGAGGTGGCATCGCCTTTCCTGGTTGGGAGGAAAGAACACCGATGCTCCTGCTTTCCCACTCAATGCTCTCCTCACGAAGTCTTGCTAAACCCTGTGGCTCATGTAAATATTTCATTATTTACGGGTGTGTTGGTTTATTCATGTGTCTGCCCTAGCCATCCTGTGTCCTCTCTTTGTTTTGCGGAGTCTGTGTGTGACTGGTGGATGGCAGCTGGTGCTAATGAGGCCAAAGTCTGGGTTCAATCCCTTCGGGGACCAGTTAACTTCAGTCTGCTCCACTGCCACTCTGGTTGGAGCCTGTGCGTGTGACCCTGGGCGAAGGGCACGCCAACAGAGAGGAGGGAATGGCAGGAGATGAATGGCTCCACACGCTGTCTCCACCTCTCCTAGAGAAACAGCAATGCCCCAAAATACCTTTACCCTCTGCAAAGGTCCACACTGGTTTGTTCTAAGATTACCTATTAGATCCTGGGAGGTGACATTTGGGAGATGACATCCTCTCGAAGGTGACTGTGCATGTGTTTTTGGAGTGTTCAATTTTCATTAAATCAGCAAGTATTTTACTTGCTGGTTACCTGCCACACAGTAAGGACTGTTACACACTTCTTTTGCCTCAATTCCCAGGCATGTTTGTTGTTCACGTACTAGAGTACACCAAAGGCTCTGGTGGGGGAGGCGGGGAGTGCAATCTGTGGACATCAGCAAATAATAGGTGGAGTTACAGATTTTGTAAATGGTTTTGAGACTAGAGCTATGGCAGTTATAGTGTGGGGGTCGATAAACAATAAGTAGAAAAGCTAGTAAAAAACGAGTGTGTTACCTGATGATAAGTGCTAAGGAGAAAATTAAAGCAGAAGCAGGAATGAAGGTGGCTGGGAAGGATTAGGCAATTATAAAGATGGCAGTCAACACTTACCTCGCAGAGGAGTGACATTACAGCAAGGACCTGACAAGAGAGATAGCTGTGTGAATAAGAGACGGGAGAACATTCCAGTCAGAGGGAACAGCAAAGGTAGAGACCATGAGGGGGGAGCATGCACAACATGTTTGAGGAAGAGCGAAGGAGACAGTGTGGCTGAATCAGAGTGGACAAAGTGGAAGCGATGGGAAATGCAACAAGAAGGAAGGGAGGATGAAGTGTCAGGGAGGGTCTACAAGCACGTGTAAGGGTTGGCCTCTTTCTGAAGAAATCAGAAAACGGTTCATCCATGACGTTACTTTGGAGCTGGATCTTAAAGGCTGAGTCGTGTTAATACATTCTCCCATGGAAAGAGGTGTTGCCAAACCCACCATGTAATTTGGGAGTTGACATTTGTGTGTATCAGGGTGTATAGTCAGACTTGAAGACTGACAAGTTAGCATCTACTCCCTGCCCTACGCCTCACCCACCCTGTCCCGAAGCGCATCCACGCCACAAGCCTGGGCATCGCATGTGGTCCTATGGCGGGAACCTACACTCACACCGGGATGACTTTTCCCACCAGCCGGGCAAATGGGGGCTCAGAACAGATGTAGAAGAATAAAGGGATGAGTCATTTCTTGCCCTGTAGAATTAGAGCCATCAGTTCATACCTGACCAAGAATCATGAAAATTACCTCGCGAGGCAACTCAAGGCCAAATGAGTAGGAAGAACGCAGACGCTCCCTGAATTCCAAGCAAGAGAGGGTGATCCCAGGGTGACTTGGGCAGGGGTTGTGTGTTGATGAGGGGTTACTGTGGAACACATAGAGAAGGTGGAGATTTGAGTAGGTCGCGAAACATGGCTAAGATGTGGATCCATGAACAGGAGAAAGAACACTACAAATTTATGTCCCTGTGTGACAGACAGTAGGCTACTTCGGACATGTTCAGGGCTGAAGAAGACTGCCCAGGCTAGAACAGAATGGTTGTACTGGGAAAGAAGAGAAAGGGGCTGGCAAAGAGTAGGGCAGATAGTGGAAGTCCTGGCATGCCAGACAGAGGAGTTTGAACTTGGCCTAAGGGTGATTCTCTGCTTTGGACGGCAGGGTCGTAGCGGATGGAACCGTGTCTGTTCCCTCTACACATCTATTTATGTATGTTGTAGCCACACCAGATATCAAATACAGGAGACCCAGTTAAATTTGGATTTCAGATAAACAACAGATCATTTTTCAGCATAAGTACATCCCATGAAATATTTGAGACAAAAATACAGGACACCCAGGTAAATTTGTAGTTCAGATAAACAATGGACATTTTTTTTTTAAACTAGAAGTCAAATAGGGACCTACTGGGACTGGAAAAAAAAAATCCGTGGTTTATAAGAAGTTCAAATTTAGGTGGACATTGGGTATTTTTCTGTGTTAAGTTTGGGAACCCTGGTGTATGGTGCTGAGAAGTGCTGCTTTTTGACCCTGTGAACTCCAGGGCAGGGTCCCCTTCTGTTACATGAGCAAGCCTGGAAAGCTCTGCCCCCAAGGAGCTCATTTCTCAGCCACCTTGGGTGCTGGCCAAGCTCTCCGATGACTCCAGCGTGTGAATTACCTATGAGATCTGCTGGACATCCAGCTGTCTTCCCAAGGGAAGCAACAGCTCCCCAGATCCGCCTCTCTGGAGTTGAGCATAGCATAGCCATCCTGACTTTGGCCCACAGAGCAGTAACAGCACAGAGAATCGATAGGAAGCCCCGACATGTGGAGTGGGCTGGGATACAACGGGCTACCCTGAGCCAGTATTGATTGCGCAGGCAGGCTGTCCATAAACCAAGCAAGCATGCTGAAAGGGGATGGTGTCAGCAGCCTTAACTTTCATGGGTAAGACTTCAGATATCCCTGAAAGTCTGACAGGCTCGAAAGGAGAACCAGCAACTTCTTTCCATTCACTAATACAGTGCCTAGGGGAGTTACATTATATTCTTTTTCTCCCTGCTTCTTTTTTAAAGACAAAGTTGAGGGTTAAACACCCACCCACATCTTCTCTCCTTCAGGACTCTGTTTCCTAAATGTGGTCCTTCATTCAGTGTAGGCACCAAAGCCAAAAACAGAAAAACAAAGAGAAGTTGCTTTGGAAGTCTAGAATGTGCTGCACCCTGTCATGAGCATTTTTTATAGATTATGGTGTTTTGTCCCTTAGGAATTCTAGGAGATAGACAGTACTCTCCCCATTTCACAGATTCAGAAATAGAGACTTGGCAAGGCTAAGTGATCTATCTGCTCAGGGCATCCTGCTAGTATGTCAGAACCTGGGTTCAAACTCGGGTCAATTTGACTTAACACTACTGCCTGCTCATGGACCCACTATGCTACCAAACCACTGGTTTGGTAGGCTAGTTTGTCCCTGAATATTCCTACATGATAAAAAAAAAAATTCCTCTTACTATTGCTGGTTGCTTATAAAAAGTCAGGTACCTCTCTGCTCTTAGGTGATTTCCTTCTCACTGGTGTTGTTAAACAACCCCTCCTGGCCCTTTTGTGCTATGAAGACATTCACCTTTCTGCATCTCCATTTATCCTTGAGGTCCTCAAGGTCAGCATCAGCCTTTTTCTATTAAGTTGTGTCCCTTTCTACGTGCAGGGCCTAGAATATTGCTTGGCATACAGTAGACTCAAGAAATATCTGCTGTTGGATACTATTATTTCTAATTCTCTTTTCCCATGTGTGTAGGGATCTCTAAGGATGCTGTCATGTTGATGTGTTTCATTTGTGACTGCTGGTCTTCTGCATTCTTATTTAGCTTTTTTTTTTTTTTTTTTACAGTGGGTTTTATATTTTCCTGTCCTCACTGAGGACTCAACTCACTGGTCAATAACCAATACTGAAAGAAGGTTCCTCCATGGTTGAATGATTGGACAAGCATGGTTGCCAGATGGCTATATTTGCAGAAACCCAACCTAGTCTTCTCAGTTGTTCATCTCTGCCATTTGGTGGGAGGGTTTAGAAAGAAGCAAACCCAATGAGAAACCCAACTTCCTGGACTTAGGATCTTAAGGCCAATATGCCTTCAGTCACAGTGATATAGTGAGGGAGTATCAAGAGAAAGGGATACAACACACCGAGGAACGAGGATGACAGATTAGTTCCAATTCTTCCTCCTTCCAAAAACTTCACAGAAAAAGTCACCCTAATTTTGAAAAGAGCATATGTTCCTACAAAGCCTTCTAGGAAGTAGATGGACAAATTTTCTCATGATTCTGCAGAAGGAAATATGGGTATAAAAGGAAACATGTGATCCCATGTGTAGGATGGCCCTTCAGGGAAGAACAGGCTGTGGGGCTGGTAGTTGTTCACGGACAGGCTGAGGGGGTGGCATGGATCTCGAGCCTGGCCTCCGGTCGCTCAAGCACGAAGGAGGTCTATAAATGGAGATCACGGCATTTAAACATTTTCCATCTTTGTGGTCCTCTGCAGGTCTGAGGTCCTTCAAGGGGTTTTATGACTCATAGTGATTGCCCTGTCACATTAATTCATTTCACATCAGCTGGTTTTTTATAGATCCTATCTGGGGCGAAGACAACTGTGACAGAAATCTGGACTTGTTCTTGCTGACAGAGTTAAATTTGGTCTGTGGTTCTTCTGCATAAGAAGAAAGCCTGAATGGCACTGAACAACTGTCTTGAGGGCATGTCCAGAGCTGAGTTTGTCTCGCTCATCTTCAACCTTTTATTGCTTTTGTTACTGTACATATATTTCAGTGATGTCAGGATTTTTTAAGGCTCTACCCTGGGAGAAGCTCAAGAAATGGTCTGTGTTAGCATTGGTGAGGCTAAGACAGTTTTATGCATATGATCCTGGCTGTTTATTGATCCCATGGAATAAGAAACCATTCGGAACACCTTGGCTGTGAGAAATACAACGCTTGACCAGCTAAAGCCATTTGTCTGCCTTCCCTGTCGAGGCAAGCACATTTAAACGTCCTCACCTGGGAAGAACTTCTTGGAAAGAATATTTCATGCAAAACGAATACACTTCTTAGACTTGAATTGCAATTTGGATAAGAAAAAAATGAGCTCGTTACTTCTGGGCATACATTTTGTTAGAGGCCATCTTGAGAGCAAGAGCAAAGATGATGCTCGTGTATCATCTATCTTGGAGTAGATTTTGGATATATTTTGCTCCCCATCATGTATGAGGGGTTCGGGGCTGGTGATACTGTTGATTTAATGCTGTTAGTTGCTAAGGAGGAGGCCCCAGTAAAGTTCAAAATTCTAAAATAAAGTGCTAAAATATGCTTGGAGGAAATGGAGAACATTTCTAAATTGCTATCTTGAGGGCTCTATGGATATTTACTGAGGAAAAAAAAACCCTCCAAAAGTTAGTCAGATTTATACTTTGTATACATTTAGAATTTGAAAGAATGTTACATTGCCCTCCAGAGGTTCTCTTTTGTTTTTTAAACTAGTCACTCTGTGAAATGCATTCTCTGAGGAATGTTGAAGAAACATCCAATCATTATTTTCAGTTTCTGCAGCTTCGGGGGCACCAACCGTGCCCAGAAATTTCTTCCTTACAACCTGCCGCTTCCAAATGACTGATCTTGGAAGGCAGCTGACTGAGTGGTATATGAGGACTTTACTAGAGAATGGATTTCCACAGCCCATTGTGAGGTAATATGGTCTGTGGTCCCTGCTAGGGGCTTGGTTACACGTTGCAGCCATGAACTTTGTCAAAACTGGAGGAGGGCATTTGACTACAGAAACCTTAGATGTTTAAATAAAAAAGATACACTCCCCCCCGCCACACACACAGAACATGATCATCATCATCACCGCATGGATTTTGAGAAGCTGTTCTTCAGAGAATGACCCAGAAGGGCAAGAATCTTTTGAATGCACAGCCTCTCACTCAGCATGTGGGATGTAGGAAGTGGTATCTGGCCTAGGGCTCCTCTCCCAATGTCATGGACATCATCCAGGGTATGTGTTAAAAGCAGATATCAGGGATGCCTGGGTGGCTCAGTCGGTTAAGTGGCTGCCTTCGGCTCAGGTCATGATCCCAGTGTCCTGGGATCGAGTCCCATATTGGGCTCCTTGCTCGGCAGGGAGCCTGCTTCTCCCTCTGCCTCTGCTTGCCACTCTATCTGCCTGTGCTCGCTCTCTCTCTCTCTGACAAATAAATAAATAAAATCTTAAAAAAAAAAAAAAACAGATATCAGCACTTTTTAAATTTTTCCTTCTCAAATGCTAATTTGCATGTGAATTCCACAAGAGCTTGTTAAAGTTCAGATTTGGGTTCAGTAGGTTTAGGTGAGACCCAAGATTCTGCCTTCCCAGCAAGCTCCCAGGTGGTAGTCCAGCTGCATATCAAGGATCCACCTTCTCCCTCACACTTAGAAATACAACCTTGCTCTCTGGTGTCAACAGGACTGAGATGGGCATCTCCTCTAGGGTCTGGCTGAACCTTGGCTACTCAAGTTTGCAACACAAGGGAAGAAACCAAAGGGTTGAAACTCATTCGGAGAGGGATGGGGTTTACCAAGGTAGAACAGGGGGGATGTGGACACTGGGGAGCTAGAAAGGGGGAGCTGTGTAGGGACCACAAGGAGAGTGAGGATCAGAGGAGAGGAAGAAAGGCGACTGTGAGAAATGCCTGTGCCGCCAGCACGTTTGACAGGCCCAAGTGTAGTGTTTCCTTCCGTGACCAGTCAGTGCTCAAATGAAATCCACGAAGAACTTCTGTTTCTCCATCATGGTAATGCTACTGTGAGCTATACCTGACCCTTTAATAAAGATCTTTTTACTAGTTTGGGGCACCTGGATGGCTCAATTGGTTAAGTGTCTGACTCTTGATCTCAGCTCAAGCCTTCATCTCAGGGTCATGAGTTCAAGCCCCGCATTGGGCTCCACACTGGGCATGGAGACTACTTAAAAAAAAAAAAAAGACCTTTTTACTAGTTCCATCATAATCCTCTTACTACCATACATGTTTCAGTTGCACACAGTGGGGTACCTCCTGATTTTTACTTATCATTCTTTTTCAATCCTGCTCTTCCCTGCCCTTGGACAATACCTAGGGCAGAATGCATAACTCTTCTGGTTATTTCCAGGTAAAAATGTCCATTCTTATTAGCAGACATTAAAAACTCCAAAACAATCTGATATCAAAATTGTTATCTCTCATCTTCTTCAAGCTGTTCTCCCTCGAGCTCAAGCCAGATTCAGAAACTTGCAGGAAAGGAAGATAAAAACAGTTTCCTCCCTCCTGCTCTTTTGCTTTGGACTCCAGCTGGACTAGGGTTGGGGAGAGGAGCAGCCAAGGGAGGTAAAGATCTTTTCTACCTGAACCCATGGAATTTGCCATTAATACCCTCTGGGTGGCCTGGGCCTAATTGAGCTATTCCCTGACAGTAATTTCAATAACAGCATTTACTCAGTAATGTTGACAGCAGTTTTTTTGTTGTTTTGTTTTGTTTTGTTTTGTTTCTGTGGGAAATGAAGGTCATCAAAATAACCCACTGTTGTTATTCAGGGTTTGCACAGTGCTTTTCTCCTTCTTGATTTCATAAGCTGTTCTCCCTCAGAAAGCTCTAGTTCCAACCCTAAAAGTGGGCCTCACTTAGGAGACTAGTAGGCAGGCCTGAGGCATTTCCCTGGGTGACCATGTTCAGATGGCCCTTCACTTCATAAGAAAGTTCTTGGTCTCTCAGTCACCTGACCAAGATGTCTGCTCAGGACAGGCTTCTCCACACACCTTTCCTCAAAATACATAAACAATTGGTGGTGGTTGGAATTGAAAAATTTCAAGTGCCCCTGGTAAGAATTGGTTGGATCCTGTCGAAGTAGTATATTCTAACATTCAGAATAAGATGCCATGGGGAGAGGAAAAAAAGAGAGAGAAGAGGGGACACGTGTTCCCCAATGGGTAGATGTCAGTGGCTCTGAGTGGGTCAACCCTCTAATGGCAGGGCAGCCCTGACCCCCAAAGGACAAATGCCTGACTGGGAACAGTGTCAAGTGTTGACCCTTTGGCCGGAAAAGTCAGGTTATGTTCATGCCGCAGTCCCTCATACAGAGTAAGAGTTAATCCTTAATTTTGTTCTCATTCACAAGAAGGCATCAAGTTTTTTAAAGATACCTCTGATATGAGTTAACTTATATCCCCCCTACACACATTCAGAAAAGATGGGAGTTGAAGTCCTAAACCCCCAACCTCAGATATGACCTTATGAGGAAATAGGGTCATAACAGATATAATCAGTTCAGCTGAGGTCATATTGGAATAGCCTGGGCCCCTAACCCGATATGATTGGGGTCCTTATAAGGCGAGGGCTATGTATACACAGAAACACTCAGAGAGAACACCTTAGGACCACAAAGGTAGATGTTGGACTGATGCACCTTAAGAGTGAGGAGTCCCAAAGCATGCTGACAACAAACAGAAACTAGGAAGAGAAAAAGAAGGATCCTCCCATAGAGCCTTCAGAGAAAGCTGGCTCCCTGCTGATACCTTGATTTCAGACTTCCAGCCTCCAGAAGTATAAGCAAAAAAAATTTCTGTGTGTTAAGCCACCCAGCTTGTTAAGCGGCCCTAGCAAACCAGTGGGACCCCTTACGGTCCTTAGAGCAGGACAGTAATCTCATTGATTTGTGATCTCACTGAGTAGACCGGAAGCTCCAAAGAGTCCCTACAGCCCACTTCCTAGCACAGATCACAGTGCTTGCTTGTAAATACTGGCTGAATAAACACATTTTAGGAGTTTAGATCTTAATGGTATATTTAATACGACTAAAATATAAGAATTAACAAGGGAGAGATGGCTGCTTAAATTGCATTGGTGTGTATATTTTATTCATAGCAGCATTACATAATCTCACTTATGATTTGCACAAGTGAATTATTACGTCTGTGGCTTCTCCCTGCTACTTGAAGGAAACAAAACAGAAGTCTTCATCTCCCTCTGGGTGTTAAAGATGATTGTTGTGTTAGTCAAATGACAGACCCTGGTCTTTACCCTTCTTAACTTCTTAGTTAAGAAGTTCCAGGTTTCTCACTGGAGCTGGAATGGATGCTGGGGGCCCTCTTCCTGCCTATGAGATTTACATTATTGGAGATTTAAAGCAAACACTATTTCAGAACCAGCAGTAACTTCAATAATTGACTCAAGTTAATGCCCCAAGGCAGAATCTCAGATCATCAATTTAACTTACCTGGTTTCTAATCGCTAAGAAGTAGCTGACATCTGGATGACTGCTGTGTACCTAGGAGACCATGACCATGACGGGAGGGACCCAGTGCCTTGGAGGAATTTGTGAGGTTCCTCTCACTGGGTCTTTATTTCTTCATGGATTCCTTTTCTGAATAGCAACTTAAGTAGATACTTAAGTTGACGGGGACAATGGCACGTGTGTGTGGGCACGCGCGCACGTGTGTGTGTGTGTGTGTGTGTGTTCTTCCAAGAACAAGAGCCAGCAGAGGTAAAGGACCAGGGAGGACCCACACTGCAATCTTACAGAGAATGTGGGAGAAAATATATGGGAGGCAAGAGAAAGAAAAATGGAACTAATTACAGAGGTTCTCAATTCCTGTAATGATTTTGTTTCTCTTTTCACAACTGCTTGTTCTTTGTATCTAAAGATTGTACTTCCATTGTGATGTCATTTACTTCTTGTTGAAATGTGATGAGCAGTGATATTTGGGGGGACTTCCTGTTCTGATCCTGACAGAGGCCATGCCCTCCAACCTCCTCCTTAAATCTATCACCCAGAGGCACATTTTCTTCAGTCTGGCTTTAATTTAGTCCAATAAGTATGAGAGATTGCTGACCTTATGCCAAATTCAATGCTTGACAGTTGAATACAAAGATAAGTTAAACATAGCTGTAGATTATGAGGCAGTTATAATCTGGAGGGGGGAGTAGATGCATTGCATCAATATGGTAGAGTCCCTTCATTTTCTGTTCATAAAGGTGACTTTTGCCAACCCTTGGAGGAGCGTCAGGAGGTTAAGTCACATTGCCTCCCAAATCTGGAGTCTTATCTAGCTCTCCTGGGTCATGGGTCTCTCCTCTGCATTTGGCTCTGCAGTTTATCCCAGAAGGAACTCACACAAAGGGCTGGACCGGGTCTCTCTCTCCCTGGGCTACCCTATGCTTTGTCCTCAACCAGGTCCACTACTTCAGACCACAGTGTAAGCGCATGAAATTCCTTACTGGATGCTTATTGGTTTGGAGGTTCTACCTAATCCAGAAATGGTACAAGTTGCCACCTTGGGAATTAAAAGGTTGGATCCACTTTATTGTGGGCCCAGCAAGTGCTAAATGACCTTGAGAGTATAGGTCTTCTGGGCAACTCTGAACTATAGCATTGGGGGGAACCCAGGGTCAAATTGCCCTTTTTTACTCCCTTCTCCAGAACTGAAGTTATAAAGCCCCCAGTGAAGGCCAGCTGATCTCCCCATTGAGTCACAGATGAAGGAAGAGGAACTAAGGGACAGACACTTGGCCCAGCCTCCCAACAGAAGGCCCGTCTGGTTTGTGACCTCCTCCCCATGCAGCCTGGGAATACAAGGGACCCCCCAGCCTAGGCACAGATGGGCCAGGAGGGCAAGGAAAGGGCTGAAGCTATTTCCCACCTTTAAGGCCAAGTCCCCCTACCTGCTAGAATAGGGGATGTGATCCCAGGAATCTGTCAGCAATTTGTCCTCTGTCAAATCATCAATCAGACCAATGCCTCCTCCTTTGGGAGGACTGAAGAGAGGGTGAGGAAAGAGGACCAAAGTATGCATTCCAACACTTCGTTCTGATCTTGAGGTGGAAATCCTTTCCCTCCAGGAAAATGTGTGTGCACACCGAGTGGAAGAAGTAGCTGGGAACGTTCCCAGCAGTGAGACAAGAAAAACGACTGCCAGACAAAATCTCTGAAGAGTATTTGCAAATAAGTAGGGAGAATTAGAACTGAAATTCTAGGTAGACATTTCCTTGTGCCACACCTTCCAGACTTGGGACTTGGGCCCATACATGGAGGTTGTCCCCTCACATTGCCCCCTCCCCAGCTCTGGTCTTGGATTTCTTCCCTCTGGTCATCTACCCTACAGCTGCTTCCCCAGATCTCAGTGCGGAGACCCCACACCTGCCCTGGGAAAATGCTATGCCTTTCCAAAATTTCCTTCAAGGATTCTGTAACCTTTGCCTCCACATGCAATGATGTTTCCCACTCGGTCATCACAGCTGCTGGGCAGGGTGGGCTGAGGAC